>JAEAOA010001866.1:1112123-1428150 GCA_016746295.1 Potamilus streckersoni
ATAATAATAATAATAATAATAATAATAATAATAATAATAATAATAATATAAAATAATGACCCTTGAGGCTTTCAATTATATACAAATATTTTGAAATAAATGTACAAAAATGAATATTATGAATCTTAAGCAATGTAACAAATAAGAGTGAAAGCCAACAAGTTTTGTAAAATGCAACAAAAAATGTATTCCCCTTGAATACAAAGTGAAAATTTTAAAAGAACTTACAGTATTGTGAATTAAATACCAAATAGTCCAAGAAGTTCTATCATAAGTCCAAAAATATGAAGTTCCGATGAATTCCAATGGTATTCCAAACAAGATTTAATTATTATTATTATTATTATTACTATTATTATTATTATTATTATTATTAGTAGTAGTAGTAGTAGTAGTAGTAGTAGTAGTAGTAGTAGTAGTAGTAGTAGTATTTTATTTAAAGAGGGTAACTCAATTAGCTAAGAACTAATCTACCTTGAGGCCCTCATTCAAAGGAATTTATTTATTTTTGCTGCATCTGTGAAGCCATTGTATATACTGGGTTTGGAAAGAGGAAATAGAGTGGGCATTTCTAATCTCAACTGGAATATTATTCCAGAGCAAAGTTCCAGAGTATTGGAAACTTTTTTTAAAATAATTCCTTATTTGGTTTGGGAATTTTGTAATGTTTGGTAGACATTGATCGCAGGTGGGGAGTATTTCCAGGTAGCCTATACTTGAATAGTGATTGTAAATATTCAGTAGCACTATTATTGGATATCCTGTACATTAATTTGGCTTTTCTTAAACAGATTCGGTCTTTAAAAGGTAGTATTTTTAACTTACCAACTAAATTTTCCTTGCTTTCTTTCTGGATTGATAATAACTCAAAAGCTCTTTTTTGGAGATATGCCAGATTTGCTAAGTTTTTATCATTTGAATTACCCCATACTGTATTATAGTAGTCTAAATAGGGTTGTATGTAACTGTTATAAAATAGTTTTCTGTGCTTTTCCGGAAGAAAGTGTCTTATCCTACTGAGAAGCCATAAACCTGAATTGACTTTTTTATTGATATGTTTGATATGTTCAGTCCATGATAGGTTATTATCTACCAAAACACCAAGTAGACTATCATGACAGACCATTTGCAACCTTTTATCCTTCCATGTCAGACATAGTTCATCGCTATAACGCTATAACGTTTTGTTCTTTTTTTCCGTTTTGAGATAAGTAATATTTTAGTTTTACCAGTATTAACCACCATGCCATTGCATGTGCACCAGTATTCTAGTTTGTTTAAGGCATTCTGTAAAGAAATTTCGAGTTCTTGTTTTGTGTTTTGGATGGCTGACAATGTTGTGTCATCTGCATAGAGATCTGAATGTGTTGATGTGCCTATGGTCTCAAATGTGCAAATGTGCCACCGACCTGTTCCTGTCCAAGATTATGATTGATGAGCACATTGTATTTACACAGACTAACAATTTGAATAAATAAATCCACCCAAATGAAAACAAGGAACAAAACTGTAACACTGATTCTATTTCAAGATGACAAGAATGACTAATTTTTAAAAAAAATAACATTATATAACATTACACAATAACAGTACCTGAATATAGGTCAGCCATGCATAACTGTGATGTCCTAGAGCCAGACCCAAAAAAACATGTTTACCTCCATTGATAATAATCTGAATATTTAATCCATAATGATAAAGAAATATTAGCTATGTATGATGTTCTTTACAAAATAAATGTTACTGATCATGTACATAGTGAACATGATTTTGGACAGGGTCAAGTACAAAATAAAGATAAGCATAACATAGTCATTAAGAAAAGCCACATTAATAATACAAATCAATATACATTACAGATATATTGTAACAGTTATTTATAATTTCATGAACAAGAAAACAAAAAAATAGTATGATAGTATAAGGAAAACAAAAAGAAGAGGAATGAAAGAAAGTGCATATTGTTCATACAGAATTATCATCTAGTTTTTCTTCTTCTTGATAAGAAGCATTTAATGATGGTGGGTTTTTTCACATCTTTAAGCTGCCTATTAGAACCTAAAAATGCACCTATTGCACCTAAAAATGCACCTATTGCACCTAAAAATGCAAAGCATTTCTTGATACTTTTTGTCATTCTACAATTTCTAATTATTTCTTGATGATGACCAAATGAAACCAAAACAAGTGCATTTTTGGCAATACATATGTACATGTACTCCCATTATATTATAATATACAACAGGTATTCAACATGAATCAGATTATGATGGTAATATTATGATAATATTTATTTACTATGATTCAGTCAATTAAATTTTAAAAAAAAAAACTGGTAGCTTATATCTCATAGTTCACTGTAAAGATTTTTTTATAAAGTCAACAATCATTTTTAGTTTTTTCACAAGTATACTTTCTGACATTGACCGTGATTATTAAGTTTCACACCTAACAGGTCCTCAATAGTTTTCTGTTCCAGATTTCCATTATGCAGTGGAGTCTACATATGTTTGGTACTATTATCTCTTTCCCCATATATTATCTTAAAATGCACTTTTCACAGAGCACACAAAGCAACTACAGGAGGTTTGTTACTTGTCTGCGCTAATAAAACTGATTTCCAAGGATTGCTGAACTTAAAATACATGTTAGATGATGTGATTTTTAGCATTGGAAAAACACACACATATTGGAATTTTAACATGAACTGATGAGCTTCCCTTAAATATTCATATTAAAACAACTTGAAAAATAAAATAATAATTAAAACATGGCAAAGAAGCAAAATGCTAATGTATCATATGTCTGCCAAAATTATTTTTTGGACTGTTTCTTTTTTTATCTCACCTCTGCCCATGGTAAGCGGATATTAATTCAAAGTCTCACCTCTAATCCATTTATTGCTTATAACATCTAAAAAAAATGTGCTCTGTGTTTGGTCGTAAACTCTCCAAATTACCGGAGTAAGGTAATTAATTTACAGCTTGAAACACCCATGTTTCATGACCTTTTCCCAATGACTGACCTTGACCTCTTAGCTTCAGACTTTACTACTGAGTGCTAAGGTGGTAATCTGGAGAACGTTTCTTCCCAATAATTAAAGGGTTTAAAATGAGGGTTTGCAAACGGAAAGGTGACCTTTCTCAACATTGAGTTGACGAGTTGATTTTCAGAAATTCAAATCCAATAATTCATTCTGTTGGGATGTCTGCAACCATTATGTTTTGTTGTCAATAAATCCCATACACACAAGATTATTTCAAATTTCCATTGACTGACAATGTTCTACCATCTGCAAGACTGACTCTTTCTCTTTTAGGTGCTAGGTTTGGCCTTTTCTCCATTTTTTTTTCTGACAGACAATTATGACAGCACTCATACAGATCAGAAGACAGACACCAGTGTGGCAAGTCCAACCTGATTTATGGAGCCAACAACTGGATCCCAAGTTGATAAGCTACACTCCTGTAATAATTTCAACTTCTGTCCCAGTAATATCTCATGCAATGCATTGACTATGAACTACTGTTGCCATACCTGTTAGCAGGGCAGTCTTTTTTGGAATGTCACAAGTAACAGTACCTGCATCTGAGTCTCCCTGAGATCTGTCTCAGTTCTTAGGTATTCTTTACTTCAATCCTAAGATCTATGACCAACTTTGTAACTTCTCTGAATTACCTGCTGCATTAAAATTATTCCTGTGTTGTCATTCCATGAACATACATTTACTTCAGCTTTGGCAATATCTGTACTGTATCAATTATCATGGCAGGTTCCACCTGTTGCTTTCAGGTAAATCTCAAAATCATGTCAATCAAAACATTAACTTCCTTCTGAGTAATATAGATTTTACAAGTTGCCATATTGACTGAGCAAGCTATGGTAACACTTCTCTTTTCTTGTGAAGCCCGCTCCTCAGTCAAACTTGGTAAAACGTTTATCTGGTTCAGGGGTGTGAATAATTTCTTCTCTGGTTCAGGGGTGTGAATAATTTCTTCTCTGGTTCAGGGGTGTGAATAATTTCTTCTCATATACTGCCACCAATTCAACACATAAGTACAATTTCTTTCTCTCACCTCTATCTGCGTGGGTTCGAGTCTAAGATTCGGCGAATGTGGATATGTGAGAGAGCTTGCCAGTAGCTTCTCGTGGGTCGGTGGTTCTTTCCGGTGATTTCCCGGTTTCTTCCTCCACCATTAATACTGGCCGCCATGTATAGCCTTTCCTGTGCTGAAAAATGGCGTTAAACCCACAACAACAACAACAACAACAATTTCTTTCCTTCTTCTGTCCAAAAATTTAGGGTTGAACACATCTTGCTTATATCAGATTTTTCACTCTCAGTTCATGTGTCAGATTCTATCTGTTAGTAGTGACAGATGACCAGAACATTAATCCCAGAATTCTGGGTATTAGAAACCTGAGATTGTCAACAGGTTCAGTTCTGTTGTTATCTTCCCATGGCTAACTGAGTCTGAACCAGTTCACAAACCCTGGAGAAATGAACCATTTCAGGAAATAACTCATTTCTAACACAGGCTAAAGAATGTCATAAACTAATTTTACAAGATAAAATGTTTAACTTTTTTATTTTAGATTGAATCATTTAATAATTATATAATAAATTTCTAGAAGAGAAATATGCAGTTAAAGTTCTGGTAATACTAATAGGGTTGATGACATCATCACATTCAAATATTAGAGCCTAGTATTAAAAAAGAACAGATTATGCGCCATGGTTGGAATGATTATTAGATCATAACGCATATTTACTGCAGGGTAAAAACTAGTAGAAATGGGCTACTTCCTGAAATGGTTCATTTTTCCTGGGTTTGTGACCATAATGGTAAAAATAAAGGTTAATTCGCCAGATTGGATTCATGTGATAGTCTTCCACCGAGAGTGATACATTGGTACGTTAGTGTTTTCTGAATTGATATGTGTAGTTTTTCAGTCTTCGTGTTAATTTATAATACCGTTAAGTTGATTTCATGTTGTCAAAAATTTTGTCTTGCCTTATTGATAAAACTGCCGATTCCTGTGGCTAGAGTCACAAAGACTAGGATACTATTTTCAGTCTTTGCTTCTATTAAGTATATATATATATATATATATATATATATATATATATATATATATATATATATATATATATATATATAAAGACTAGGATACTATTTTCAGTCTTTGCTTCTATAATGTTCACTTACAAGGAATAGTTATTATATTTATCTCTAATGTCCTGGGACTGTCAAACTTGCAGCAAATCCTGGCAACAGATTGGTCCAAGGCATGTCGGTCTATTACTGAAAACTTCCGTTAAGCATGAAAGGCGCAGAAAATGACGGCGTTATGGACATTCTACTAACAGTCTGGTTTGAAAATATAAATCAATTAATGAATTGACTAAGTTCCTTGCACTTTTTATCAAATTAAATGTTTATGTTATTGAAATCGGTAGGAGGGTACAAACCAGCATCAGGCTATAACATAAGTAATCTACTTTAGAGGTAAATGTTATTTCGGTAAAAACAACTTTGAAAGTCTGTCTAAAAATTTCTGTGTACTATTTAGCTTACTTGCTACATATATTTTTCTCTTATGCTATTACTATTTGTTACTTATGTAAAATACCTATAAAATCATGACCAGAAAAGTCTATGTATGTTCTTGTATCACGATGTCCGCCATTTTGGATTAGCAAGAGAGTTTCGTATTTAGAGATTCTATACTTTCGCATTTGCAATCAATCTCTCTAATTATAGTAGGGTACTGATAAGAAAGTATTTTGCATGTTTTAACAATAAGATCGTTGCAATACCGTTGCAACGATGTTTGCTATTCATGTTTTGATGTGACAATAGCAGTCGTTTGAATCAAGTGCAGAACCCGCGTCTACATAAATTGATTCAATTATTCAAGACTTCAGTAAACAGAAAACATCGTAGTAAAGTTTAATTTCCCTTAAACTTAACCTTATAAAATGTTCTTATTCGTTTAATAGACAAGACCTACATTATTCAAATGTGTATTATGTAATTTATGTATTTGTGATGTTGACATTGTATACCATGCAAAACTTTATTATTTACAATATTTGCAATACATGGCACGCCATACAAGACACTGATTGGTTACATGGGTTGCCGTTCATGTAGCGATTGATTGGATTGTCTCAGGTGGTACCTAGGGAAGTTTATAAATAGGGGAGCGCTGTAATTGTTGGCCAGACAACTGATAAGTACAGTAGGCGCCAAAATTCAGTGACAGAAAAAAGCAGTGTCGAGTTAGTACATTTTGGATCTCTAAAAATAGCATATTACAGTATCAAAAAAATGCCCCAAGAATAACATTTATTCCATCAAAAATAGATTGTAACAGTTGTCTCCCACCACACCTGACAGCCTCCCCCCCCATGTTTGTTATATTAGCACTACATACTCTGGTTGCAAACAATAACTATAGCTCTTATTTATTTATTTATTTATTTATTTATTTATTTATTTATTTATTTATTTTATTTTTAAAATTCATTAAACATTGTCAAATTGTTCTCAATTTTTTGTTGATGATATAACCCTTCTTCAAACGCCCCAACCCAAAACTTTTGACCTTTTCTAACACATCACTTTCTGTTCCTATGTACAAATATGTGTAGCACCTTCAAGGACCAAAGGGCCTTACAATATGATGAACCAATCGGGCATTCCCTTCCGAGATTTTCCAAGAAAAGAAGATCCCAAATCTCAACACAAACATAAGGCGATTGTGTGGCTCCTTGTTGTATGACGTACTGAACCACCAATATGTTGTTATCGGACAGCATCACACTTGGATTTTTTTTTAAATGATGCACACAATAGGAACTAAGAAGACCACCTTTATTTCCAAATTATTTATGTCGAGGATATATTCTTCATGAAACTACGAACCCTGGCCAAGTAAGCCTTCAGATGAACACCCAACACTAAAACTGAGGCGTTCATAAACATATCGGAGTTCGGGAGTGTGCATAAGAACTCCGGCCAGAAACCGGTCATAGTTAGACCACCACTTCAGATGATGGTAGAACTCTAATCTTGGAGAACTCCGAGCTGTCAGATGATCCATGTGTTGCTTCTACTGTGTTTGAAGGAAAAACTGGAGAAGATAGATGCATTGTGTACAAACTAAACACGTGAGAGGATATCCTAGAGAAATGTGTATGCCCAAATTTCCCAACATTTTTAGGCATTGCTAGTAGTAGGAGAAAGTAAGAATCCGAGCTCAACAACCCCTCTCCCCACCCCTCCAGACCTCCAAACAAATACAAAATACCTAGGTAACGTAATAGAACACCTGTTGCAATCAATAATTGCGCTAAGAATCCGAGCTCAACAACCCCTCTCCCCACCCCTACAAAACCTCCAAACAAATACAAAATACCTAGGTAACGTAATAGAACACCTGTTGCAATCAACAATTGCGCTAAGAATCCGAGCTCAACAACCCCTCTCCCCACCCCTCCAGACCTCCAAACAAATACAAAATACCTAGGTAACGTAATAGAACACCTGTTGCAATCAATAATTGCGCTAAGAATCCGAGCTCAACAACCCCTCTCCCCACCCCTCTAGACCTCCAAACAAATACAATAGAACACCTGTTGCAAAATATCTAGGTAACAGGTAAAATTTAATTACATGATCTTCCAGAATAAGCAAAATGATGTGTCAGACTCAATCTTCCAAATCATTACGATTTAGCAGAGCGTGGCGATTGTGGACTAAATTAAGTATTAGAATTCCAGTAAGGTAAGTGGTATTATACCTCATTACCAACTGTTAATGTCTCAACTGTAGATATCAAAAATATTTCATTATCATGGTAATAGAGGCTAAACTTTACTTTACCGCTCACATAACGACGGGACTCAAACAAATCTTTTATTTGTGATTTGTTAAGAGGGTATTTTTTGTCGATAAAATACACCTTTGACCGATCAAGATCAATTGTAAGTTTGGTGTATTTTTGCTGACTAATCGGACAGTGAAAGTTTTTAAATTCCGCTAGCAACTTTTGATACAATTGTTCGAGATAATTAAAATACTCGCTGTTATCAGATCTGATGAGCGAAAGTTTTAACTTGTCACGGGTACCACTAAAGCATATGCCTGATGTTTCATTATTAATTTCAACTGTCAATGGTTTGCCGTCCATCATTAGATATTTGATTTTGCTACTGTAGCTATTTGTTACTGTCAAATTTTCAAACATTATTTTTAAAGTTTAGATAAAATTTTAGTTTGCAAAGATAATGTCAAGTATATCTCTATCATCATGACAATACCCAATTGCAAGTGTATCTACCCCATTTTCGCAATAACGTTTATCATCAAAATTGCTCAAACCGCGTTTGATAAGGACATCTGTTTCGAGCTTATGATGATTTGTCCGAATTGACATAGCTCTTATAAAACTAACACCACCATCAAGCGCGTACTTGTAGTCATCAAATTTTATAAACTTTTTAACAAAATCACGAGGCAGACCTTTTGCTTTTTTGTTATTTTATTATTGTCTAACAATACGGCATACATTTTGCTGCGTAATCCGATAAAGTATTTGATAGCGCTCGAGTTCATTTCATCTTTGAACTTACCAATAACCTTTTTATTTGTGTCGTCATGAAATTTACTGTCACATGGGTAATCAGAAAGATCAAACAGATATCTATTATCAAACATGTCCTGATAGACGTTCTCGCAAATAGATTTCATATACGAGCGAATCAGTATCAGTAAATAATAATCTACTAGCCGGCCATTGATTTTTAACAAAATTATAATGAAAATCGTACATCAGCCACTTTGATAAATCTAACACTGAAGCTCCAACGTAGATCGGCTTGTTTAGTTTTAGATTTGTTTTTCTTCTTTGTATCGCAACAAGATTCTCATTAAAAATTTTCATGCTCACAAAATCATCGTCTGACACAAGTTTGTTTCTGCGATTGACATCATTGACTAGTTCGATATTTACGCGTTTCCTAATATTCTCCATCGTCTTACCAAAAACAGAATTGTTCATCAGTTTGAAAAAGTTTTTCTTAAAATCAGTTTTTGCCGCAGCTCTTCTTGTAGTGTTCGAGTTAATATAACCTCTCATCCACGGCGACTGATTAAATTTTAGTACGCGATGAACTTTTCTCAACACGAGACCAGCATCGACTGCTTGTTTTAAAGCTTTGTAATGCAAAACATAATTACGTTTATGAAGCAAATTTGGTACTAGTTTCTTTACCATAGAATGTTGTCTTGGTAATGCTGACGCTTGTTGTTCTTCTGATAACAAACTATATTCTATAACCATCGATTCCGCGCAGAAAGGGTAATCGTTATGTAATTTGTGTAGCGAAGTTGGATAATCGAGATCAACTTCAACGAAATACGAAACATCGTCGGGTATCTTTTTTTCTGTCTCTGATAGAAATTGATCAGCCGTGATCCAATGAAATCCACCAAACGGCATTGATTCTGCCATCGAATACCCGTACAAGTTATTGCAATCTAGATAAACTATATACTTCGAAGGAAGGTCAGGATTATACTCTTTCAAATATTTGTTGTTTGCTTCAGCATATTTCTTCGTTATCACGCTAATACCGCCTCGGATACCTTTTTCGATAAAATTGAACATATCAACATCAGTCAGTAATTCCAACCTTACCTTACTAAATTTTAACAGAGCATCCCATGACAGTCCGGGGGCAGAATAATACCAGCAAGGATCTAGTCCGTAATTATTATAACTCTCTTCTCGAAAACTTTCAAAAGCATCTGCTAATAATAACACGTCAGTTTTCAAATACAAATCGTGATAATCACCAAAAGTCTCACAATCAAACTCTTTCCAAATATCTTGTGCATACTTGTACTCATCATCAGTGATATTTTCATTTTTAAGTTGCGAGTAAAATTTGTCTTTGCTTGGTAAAGATGTTTCATCAAATTTACTCCAATCGTCGAGGTATTCGTATGGAAAAACTCCTTTTTTAGCTAGTAGATTAAATTTATCTCCAAAACAGTCTCTTAGGTTATCAAATTTACTACAACCTTTTACTAGCTCATCTAACGAGGCTGCCATAAACTGGAGGCTGTCAATAAAACGCAATTTACCTAGCGTAACTGACATGTACTTTTCAAAATTATTTGGGATGCATTTGATGACGTTATCGAGTTTTAGACGAGATTTTATATCAGGATCACCAAAAGCTTCTACTATAATATGGCTATCATATCCTCGAAAATTGTGAAGAATAACTGGAATAAAATCTGGAGCGTGAAATTTTAAATTACACTGGTCATGAGCCGCTCCACGATACTGTCCGGTCAAATGGCAATGGTCACGTACTTTTTTGTTATCGTCAAAAGCTTTTTCACAAATATGACAAATTTTCGCTTGCTCGTGATCAGATTCTTGTTGAGGTGTTAATTTTAACATTGGAGTTACTCTTTTCAAACGATAAGTTATATTATCAACTTCGCTGATCAATTGTTTGAGAAGCCAGACAGCTGGATTTTTACCACGATAGAGTTGGATTGGTTTAGATAATCTCGAATCAGCGCAACAAACTACCTTGTACGCTACTCCACATGGAACATGATTTTGAATTTTTCTTGTACTCGATTGGTTAGGATCATTTTCTACGCCAAGTACAGGTTGAAGTAAGCATTCGAAATCGACGTATATGACGAAAGGAATTTTTAGTTTGTGATTATGATGGACAAACTGTAACACGCTATCTTTTTTAGATGGCATTGTTATTCTTTGTACGTCACTACAGTACTGCAAATGCTTTTGTAATGTTTCATTGTCTCTACAACCGTGCAAGCAGCGATAACAAAAGAACTTTTTGTTGTTATTTTTATTATACTGTCTTCCAACTAGTCTGTTAAAGTTTTTGATCCAAACGTAATGATTTTTATAAAACAGTAAATTGACAGTCGATTGTGAAGCTTTTTCAGAAATATATCTCGGATAGACATTTTCTTTTTCATCTAATCCGAAAACGTTAATCGAAACATTATTTTGCTTTTCAAACTTTGGTATTTGATTTTCTGCCACTGGAAAGTCAATACCAGCACAATTTAATCTTGACACGTGACTGATATACTTCTCAACACGATCAGCATTTTTTTCTGCTGGAAATAGAGCGGAAAGAACAGCCCATTGGAAACATTTGCTATCGACGTTTTTTATCTTTATACAGCACTGTTTATTTTTTATTTTTAGTGGCAGGTCGATATACGAACTACCGCGTAATGCGTCATATTTCATCGTGTGAAACAAAATTTCTTTGATCATTTCAAACTTCCAACCCGAACCTAATTCGGTAAATTCTTCTATTTTTTTCCAAATTTCTTGCTGTATTTCATTAGATAGTGACAAAAGATCACTACCAAGTAAAGCACGTCTAGATTTTGCGTTGATGTAAGGGTCTGCAATTTCCTTGTTAGTAGATTCTTCCGTCACAAGTAGTTTTGAAAATATAACGTGATATTGCACTAACAATCTTAGACCCTTGTGTTTTTCAAGCTCACGTTTTACAGTCGTCTGTAGCAGATGAAAGAGATTTGTTTCAGTAAAATTTACTAAAACATTTTGATTATCAAACTGATAACTATTATCAAAACCTGCAAAAGCAGTCGCTATTTTAACAGGTTCTCCAATTAGTCTCTTCTTGGCTATATCACGCAATTTTAACATCGCTATACTATAGTCTAATATCTAATTGATAATTTACCGCACACTGCGCATGCGCTAGAAAAACAATTAGAGATAAAAAGTATCACCTATAATATAATGACAGTAAATCTGACAAGCGCACGTGAGCAAGAGGTATATCGTGTTTATCCGAAGTACAACCTGTACGCTGGAAATGCACTTGGTTCGGTTATTAATATCATTACTGGAATATCTGTTGGTAAAGCAACGTCAGCGGGTTATACGATTAGTGTAAAGGGAGATAATACTGAAAGAATTACGATGTTTAGAAAAGATTTTATTTACACGTTATTTTGCGATGACATTCCAGAGGGGAAACGAGTATATCATTATAACGGTAAAGTCACTGATGATAATATTGAAAATTTATCCTTACAAGACGAGTTTCAGCCGCATCTGGTCTTTGATTTATACGAGGCTAACGATCGTGGTATTATAAGAAACAGAAAAACTAAAAAAGTTCTTGGTACCATGAGTAATATGGGATATCTTATAGTAACTGTTAGAGGAACATCGACAGATCAAGTTTGTTATACTAGTCATAGGTTTGTTTACGAGGTGTTCAACGGATCTATACCCAATGGTCTGGTTATTAATCATATCAATAACGTAAAAACAGACAATCGATTGGAAAATCTGGAGCTAGTGACTCAACAGGAAAATGTGAGAAAAGGACGAGGTGGTGGTATTAATTTTAGATGCCCAATAAAACCTGTTGTTTCGTTAAACCTCAAAACTGATAAGGAGATCAAATTCAAATCAATTACATCTGCGGCGAAATATTATAATATAAATCCCAGAGCAGTAAAATTTGTAGCTGATGGAGCAACAAAATCAGCTTTTTCAAACAAATATGATGCTAGTATTATCTTTAGATATGATGAATAATAATATGATGATTAATAATATTTTGTAATTCGGTTTTAGTCAAACAATGCTATAATATCATCGCAATCAAATTTTAGCGTCGTTACTGCACTTTCATTAATTTTATTTTTTTCTGCTTCTGTTAGTAATATTTTATGAGAATCACCTTGCATTACAATAACGTCAACGGAATATGAACTATAACCTGACAGGCATTTTCTTCCTGCTTCGGTCAGTTCGTGGTAGTTTATTATATTAACTTTTTGGTGATATTTTACCTTGTCAGTCATCTTATAACAACAAATTAGATAAAAAGTATATTATAATATGGATATGATGAAACGACTCGTTCAACTATACGAAGAAGATACTAGTGATATCAGCGATAAGGTCTCCACAATCTCTAATGATATGATAGACAAATCTATTGGTTATAACAAAGATGATATTTTATATAACAACGAATCTGATGATGGTGAAATAGTCACCGTCGTTAACAGATATAATTATAGCAGACCAACCACTGGAAAATATAATGTCAAGTATCACATTGCTAAAAAAATTATAAATTTAATTTTACCGTTACCGAACAGCAGATATTTTTTGCAGTTAATCAGACCTTTTTTAAACATCAAAATTTCAGGTCGACAGAAAAATATAAAATTTGATTTCATCTTTGTCAAGATTTTTAATCTAATGACGATCTCTGACGATCGCAGACAATATCTAATATCATTATGTAAACCAGTAAAAGGTGTATCTATCAAACGAAAGTATGAGGAAATTTATAATAGCATTATTTCACAGTCGATAAAATCGACCGGGTTGGAATCCAGCTGTTAAATTTATCACTATACCCACGCCATTTGACTAAACTTTTATCTCCTTTTTTCCTAATCACTTTTTCGATAACGAAAACATCTTGGTCAGTTTTTTGTAGTTCTTGTTCGTAAAAACTACCTACTATAGGTTCCCCTGCCAGATCTTTTAAAGCGTACGTTACAGGTACTGTTAAGAGTACTTTATCAACAACAAATACTTCTTCGCTCCAGTTTGGAGTAAATCCTTTTTCAAATATCTTTTTAGTCAAAGAGATTCTAACTTTATCACCGACATTAAATTTATGTCTGCGGTACATGTTTTCGTTTGCTAATATTGGATTTTTGATAGCGTCATTGGGTGACATTTTGATGGTTCGATGTTTCGTGTTATTATATTCGCCTACGATTTGAGAAAGGTCATCGATGTACCTGTTGGTGTTTTTAGGTGTCATATGTTTGTGTAATTTTTCGTTTAGCGTGCGATTAAATCTCTCGACAACAACGCTTTTGCCTTCGTTTCCTGTAACGTATTTTTTAATATTATTTTGTTCTAGAAACTGCTCAAACTTTTGTTAAAAAAACTCTGCTCCATGATCAGTCCAGATTTTGTTTGGCTTTCTTTCTGTACTCGTTATTATCTGTTTTAGCGCATCAGTGATCGACGTTCCTGTTTTATCTGAAAATGGCACACTAAAAGCGTATTTGCTGAAAACATCTGTGACATTAAACAAATATTTCTTATTATCGTTAAACTGAGCCATATTAGATACATCTACCAAATCTATTGCCCAGATATCATCTACAGCGTTTGCAACAACTTTACGTCTCGGAAACTTTTTTTTTAGGTCTGTGTAGTTCGACTGCAAGATCATCGTATAATTCTTTTCCCCGATCGCGAGGCGATTGACGAGACTCTCCGAGTCCGAGTTTATATTTTGCTCCTATCATTCCCTGAACAAATCTTCTATCAAAACGTTCTCGTAGATTTGTTGGCTCCATATCATGTAATTCGTCTAACATTACTTTATCACAATCTGATTTTGAGTTTTCATGATCACGATAACAGATATCGTGACGCATTGCTATTGCATCCACTTGATTATAAGGCTCTTGTCCTGGCAATGGATTGTCGTTTTCATCTAGTTGTTGATCTAGCGGATTGTAAGGCCCTGTATAACGATGACCTGGCAAGGTCCAACCGCCTTTTGGTTTTGGTAATTTACCAATAATTTTATGTATATCTATACCTAACCCTATTATTTCTCTGTTGTTACAACGTTGACAATACGTAATGATTTTATCTTGTTCTATGCAAAGATCTTTGTCACAATCACAATTGCATTTCATTTTATTTTATTTTGTTTCATAAGATTAATCGTCGATCAAGATAACTCTATCAACGCTAGATCCTACTTGTTTTTTCAAAAACATACTTTTCTTTCTACCACAGATTGCACAAATACTTTTTAACATCGTTCTATTATTTTTCGTTTTTTCCGTCATCTCGTCCTTGTTCTCTGTTTTAGTTTTGCATTTTAGACAGTATGTTGACATTATTATATCAAGGAGTTTAGATAAAATTGATTGCAATCTTATCATTCGCATGAGAAGGATGCTCATCAAATTGTAAAATAAACTTCAAAAAGTTTTTACTTCCAGAGCTTTCACTTCGGGACATCTGTCTGACAAACATGATACAATAATAACCACAAGCTGATGTTCCAATCGGCTGTAGTTGATTAGACGAATAATTTATTTTATCAATTTTTTTAAAAATATATTTTTTATGAGATCGCTAGGAGGAAGTCCGAACGAATCAAAATAATTGTTATCGTGGACAGCAACCCAGTGGGTGCCAGAGCCATCATTGAAGTTTTCAATATTTACAACACAAGAACCGCCTGTTGGTACGTCATCGAGTTCATCCTTGGAAAATACTCCTCGAAATCCAACAACGTCCTTCAATTTTTCAATGATGTCAAAATTGCTCAATAACGTCTGGTCCCTGGTAGAGTTAATCCGCGTCCGATTCCTAGTAAGTTTGGCAGCAGACTTCCCGCTAGTCCCGCCAAAAGTGGAGCGAAAGGAATAATTCCTCCTTGTTTTGTTTGTTTGCGTTTTGTTGTTTTCTTTTTTTTTCGATGATTTTGTTTTTTTCGGCGACTTTTTCGTTGGCATTTTATTTTATACTGTTACATAAAATTAACGATAGATTTGTTTGATACCACGACCTTCGACTGCTTTCTTCGTTGCGCCAGAGACTGCTCCTGACGCAGCCGCAAGTCCAAGTGTACCAAGTACTGGTAAAACTTTGCTAGCTATTACTGATAACGCTGGTCCAAAAAATCCACCTTCTTTTGACATTACGGTTACCTGAGAAACAGATAATTTCAGCACAAAAGGTTTGTTGCGATCGAGTTTATTGATTTGTTGTTGCGTTAGCATGACTTTTACTGCAATTTTATTTGAAGTTTCCGGAGAGATCATCAAAGAAACAGAGCTGCGTTTAGCAACAGCTGCTGATAATTTTTCAACTTGACCAGATGTTAGGTATATTTCTCGAGTTGTGTATTTGGTTTTCATAATGTTATATCCAAGTTGTTAGATTAAACTTGTACTGTCATTCTTCCTTTGATTGAATCGATGGTCAGAAATTGATCACTAACCAATAGCGCGTATACGTTATACTGTTCACCTGGCACATCGCCCAGTGTCCACGTGACCTCAATATCTGCAGTCGATCCCACAACACGCTCCAAATGTTTTGATACGTCAAAGTAAAAGATGGGATAGAGCGATCGAAACTCTTCTATTGATATTTGAGATCCACTGTCCGCGTTCTGATATTTTTGCATTGCTTCCATAAGATACATGTACGGCCGAGAGATGTTTCTAGTGGCGTCTACGGCAAAATTACATTCGATTGCACGTTCGGGATATTGTTTGGAATTTACTCTCACAAATATTCGTCTAACGTCTGGGTTATCGAATACGGAGTTGTTTATTTCCTGATGGTTACGACGTGCTTGTCGTTGAAATACGACGAACAAGTGTCGCGGTAGTTGTTCGCTGGGCGTGGTCGTTACACGCCACGTGTAATCAGGCGCGTTGGGAATGGCTGTTTGATAAATCCTGTTCTGTTGGAAGTGTATCTTTTTTGTAAAGGTGGCTAGTAAAGATTCGAGCTCCATCATTTTAGCTAATGAAGGGACAACCCGAGGCATCCACAGTGCTAATCTTGTAATAGAAAACTGTCCCTCAGCCACTCCAACAGCACGCATTATGCAATCGTTTTGATCAGCTCGATCTAAAATTAGGGTATGTTTTATTCCTCGAAAGACTTTATTATAATCACGACAAAATCCAAAGATTGTGCTTAACGGCACCATCATCGTTATTTGGCGAGATTCTGCGGCAAATGCTTTTCGTTTGGTAAATCCCTCGTTATATCTTATGTTACGTGCACTAATAACACTGTTTATTAAATTTAACATCGCAACACCATCTGCGGCTGCAGCTGGTGGAGTTATACCAAGATTATTACAAGCGGCAATAAGTGAAGCTCTTGTGGCGTTTGCATCAGCAGCTGCACCTGGTGCGGCTATACCAAAATTGTTAGCATTAGCAATAAGAAAATTTCTTACAATTATAGCATCTGCAGCGGCATCAGCTCCGTGTGTAATAACACCACTTGAAATAAACTCGCCAGAGGTAGTTGTTCCTAACGAGATGTCTTTAAACCACATCATATTTGTAGCAACTGATCTGGAGTAGTCATCGCTAAACGAAACGATGTTTAGTATTGTACTCGCTATGGGTAAGTGCATCGAAATATCTTCTACGGTTTGATTGGCCAGTTGGTATCGTGCACTCTTAAACAAGCTCCAGCCATTATTGACGAGAGCGATTTCTGTTCCAGCTGCAATATCACCACCTGCTGCAGTTAATATTCGGCCACGCACTTCTAACATTGCCTTATGGGGTAGTAGAAACACGTCCTCGTCTCTTGTGTTAAAAGTTCTAACCCCAGTTTTATTCGGTTCGTTCGAGTTTTCATCCAAATACTCGACATACTCTAATTCTGTTACAACATCGTCAGTATCAATTTCTTCTGCAAGATCGAGATAGTTTTTAGCTGACATTTATTTTATAATCGTTACACAAAATTAAAAGGCAGCAGGGGTCATCGGTTTTGTTTTCTTTACAAGTTTACGTACTATTTCTTCACCACTCGGCGACAATAATTTTTTTGTTGTAGCTATCATAGCTCGTTTTGTTTCTTCTGTTGGCGCAATATCTGATATTACTCGTTTTATTTCTGATGGGGAAGGTCCTTTAATCTTATCAGCAATCTTTTGCCCTACTGCAGTGCTTGCTGAAGATGCCGCCCCTGTAGC
Source organism: Potamilus streckersoni (assembly GCA_016746295.1). Classification (NCBI taxonomy): domain Eukaryota; kingdom Metazoa; phylum Mollusca; class Bivalvia; order Unionida; family Unionidae; genus Potamilus; species Potamilus streckersoni. The sequence goes on from JAEAOA010001866.1 coordinate 1,129,975, forward strand.
GAAAGCTTTACCGGCGTCAAGTGCAATGGGCGCTACTTTACGCGCGATTCCTGGAATATTCTCTGCAATTGTTGTAAATATATTTCCAAAAAATCCACCTACGATTTTTCTTCGATAAACTTTTCTTCGTCTCATTTTATAAAATTATGTACACAAAATCACATGCCTAGGCAGTGCGTAGGTGTAAGTAATACGTGACTATCTCGTTGTTCACGTCTATTTGTCGTCCAGATTGGTCTGTGAGTTGCATTGTAATGCTTGTAATTTGATTCTCAGGTGTTATTGGATAGTAGATAATCTGTCGCGGATTGATTTGCATGAGAGAACCTGGTGGGACTTCTGGTGAGAAACTGTAGATCGTTTGCCCGCGGTTGCCTTTTGACGTATAAGATCCAGATGCGATAGAGCAATTGATGAGTATTGTATTTACTTCTGTGATATCTACTGGTAGTTCTCCATCAAATGTCAAAGATTTATCTTCACCAGTGGTATAGTATAAAACTCTAGTAAAACCTAACATCTTTCCAAAACTTCTTTCTTCAAAGAGGACTTTCATATTTCTTTTCACTGTTATCCTAGCTCGTAAGGTGTTATAATTCGCCGCTAATTCGAAATTATCAGCATTCCCACCAGCTTTTGTTAGAAGCTCTTTTATTGCTCTGTTTAGATCAGTAATGTTATAAGCTCCTTGTGGAATCTGTAGTTTGTATTGTATATCAATAAACTCTTTTTGTGATGTTGGAGATTGTTTAACATTAACGATTAAAATTTCATCATTAACCCCATTTTTAATATTCGGCATGGCGTTCCAACAAGTACAAGAAATTAATCCAATCTCATACTGTTTTGCAGGATCTAGTTCTATTGGTGGGTTGTAATTTACTGTAAAATTCGCGCTGTTTCCTGTTATTTGTGATGAATCAAGCAATAATGTTGTTTGCATTATACTAATATTTTAGATAAGATCGCGGTGTAAAATTTCGTACTCGGATGATGTTAGTAATCCACTCGATCTTAGATGATCAAGTATATCAATAATTTCGTTATCAATCTCTACACTTTCATTACCAGCTTCTTTAGAGAATATCAACAGCATTAGCCGATTGACTATGTCTGCGTTTGATGTAAAAACTTTAACTCCAGATCCATTCTTTTCCTCTGGTAATTTTTTATCTCGTTTTTTTTCATATTGTTTGAGTAGTCTTTTAAAATCCCAACCTTTATTATAATCTTCTGGTTTATTTCAATATCGTTTTGATGTTTTTAGTAAAATTTCAGCTATAATTCCTTCTCTAATATAATTGAGTAATGTTGGAATATTTCTTTCATCTTTTTCATCTCTAATTTCATCATCAGTATTTTCACCAACTTCTTTAATTCTTTCTAATTTTTCTATCAAATCGTTATAGTTTTCGTCTGACCAAGTTCGAATTTTGTTAATATCAATGATATTATTATTTTTCATAAACTCTTCATACTCATCATATTCTATTTTAAACCTAGCTTGTCTTCTGTAAATTTTTATAGATTCTCCAAAAGGTACCATTTTTTTCACACTTTCTTGTAATATTTTTTGTTTCTCAGTTAATTCTTCAGTTTGTTCTGATAATTTTTCCATCATACTTCTTATCTCATCTAGATTAACCGTCAATCTTGTTATTGCGTGTTGAAGTTCAAGAGGATTGTTCATTAGCCTGTCAAACTCAGCTTGTCGTGCAGCAGGATCAGCAATGTTTCTTACAAGTTCGTTTACAATTTTTACAGTTTCTTCTTTTGATCTTTCTCCAAGTAAACCAAACAAACCCTTTTCTTTCATTTTTGCTAGTTCTTCTGGAGATGATGTTTGTATTTCTGGCTGCTTGCCAAACATCGCTTCAGTAACAGGTTTGAAAAATTTGGTTCTTTCTTCTTCTGCTTGAACTTGTCTACGTCCAGCTTCTTCCACCTTTTTCTTAAAAGCCGCTCGAGTTTCGAGAAAATTTTTTAGTAATTCGATTTTCTGTTGATGTTTGTCCATTATTTTTATACGTTTTACAAAATTATATCATAGAAACGTCTCAAGGCAACAACGAAACATCTTGGTTGGATCACGCGCTAGCTTGTCAAATAAAAAGAAACTATATCGATCTTTAGTTGCTCGATGATATAATTCGATAAATTTATCTTTTGTAACATCACCACATTGTTCGTTTGCAATATTTCTCACATCCACATTATCTAGTCCAGGAAATAATATGAAACAACCCGTATTTCGCCTAATAAACCTATCAACATTATAAAAACTTTGGGCAAGATAAACAGAATTACATCTTTTATTACGTGATAGTGAAAAATATGATCTAATCTTGTTCATCTCCTCGTTGTTTAGCGGAATATCATCAAAGACGATTATCTTATGCTCTGACGAATCGAGTTCATTCACTGGAACGAGTTCTTCTGGTTGTTTTATCAAAAATATATCATCACCAATGCCAATTTCATCACGAAGTTTATCATTATACTCGTTTAATAATTTGTATTTGTCTTGTTGGGGGTTGATGGTGAAAATATACACCTTATCATAGTTAAAGTTATTATTGAGTAAAAGATTTAATAACAAATTTGTTTTACCAGATCCAGTTCTCCCAACAATAAGATAATGACAGTCTGGAAGTTCATTGTTATGTTTATGCTTCACCAATCGCTCGGTGTCAAAGTTTATTATCTTCGCCATCGTATAATTTTATGTTATATTAAACCAACAATTTTGTGTAGAACGGTATGTATAATGAGCTACTATACAAAATTTGGAACATTAGCAGTAGATTTATTAACAGAAGGTTACCAGGGTGACTTATCCAAGTATGCGACTCTTGATAAGCTCAAAAATGAAATCAACAATTTGTTAAACGTTGCAAGTGTAGATCCAAATGAAGTTGTAGTTTTCCAGGACAAACAAGGACGATTAAAGACGAGTAATGTACAACTGTCAGATGTACTAGTACGAAATCCTACTGCAGTTGCTAATAATATTGTTACTTTTAATAATCAAGGTAAGATAGAAGATTCGGGTAGGTCAGTTAACGATTATGTTAGAAAAGCAGGTGATTTATTTACGGGAAACATTGTTATGAACCAGAACAAAATCACATACCTTGGAAACCCAACTGAGGATAATGACGCTGCTACTAAGAAATATGTTGATGATCAGGAATCAAAGTACGTGTCAGTGCATGGCGGAATAATGCGTGCATTTCTCAACATGAACAATAATGGCATTACTAACCTTAGAAGACCAGAATCTGATTTTGATGCTGTAACAAAGAAATATGTTGATGATATCAACAATGAAATCACCAAGTTCAAAACTGATTTTACTAATCACATCACCACGTTTTTAAATTTTCGCAGAAACATAAACAAAACCAATAACGAATTTTTTGTAAGTCCGCCATCTGTTGATATTACACTCGATAATATTAACACAAAACTCAACGATATTATTAGTGGAATTCCTAGTATTGTTGAGAAAACGAGTATGATTAAAATTCCTCAAAGCAGATTAAAAATATTGTCTATACTATTGCTTCTGGAATGTCTACTTGGTCGTCTCAAAATAACACTCTCAAACATATTGCAGAGGTCACTGGTGTGTATAGATTTTCCGTGTTTAGCAGTGCAAAGTTTAATATATTTACCTTATTTCCATGGCGTCACTCGACTGATAATTTCTCTGGAACCGTGTCTATTGTGTTAAACAAAGATGTTGAAAAAACTTTTATGCTAATAGCAGATGACAAAAAATTAACTGCTGCGTCATATTGGTATTGTCTGGAATTTGTGGCTGAAACACCTCAACTAGTTACTTAATCAAGCCTGAGATTATGTGAACAAATATTATAATGAAAAAAGTATAGTTGATTTCAATCATATTTCAAAAGATATTCCAGGACAGGATGTTGACGCATTAATACAATACTACAAATATTATCACAAAAATCTTTGGTGCGTAAAAAAATGCTACAAATATTATAACAAGATCCTTCGAGTAATATCATATCTACCCTTGTTAATGACTAGTTCTGGCATAATTTCAAGTGGTGTATCATTAAACCCGTTTTTGTTAATCATATCCGGTGTTGGTGTTTCTCTTACAGCAGCTTGTAAAAAAGTTGAACCTAAAATTTCGATAAAAAAGCACGGCTGCTTAACATCAATTATAACTTACAAGAAACTACTTGATCAGATCCGGTCTTACCTACGAGGAGTTAAATATAATATGGACGATTTAATACGTGAATTTCGTATTATTGACAACATGTTAACAGATATTATACCCATGAGGATCAGCAAATATGAGAAAGATTATCAAAAGAAGTATGATATAACATAAAATTAAGATATAATACCACTTACCTTACTGGAATTCTAATGCTTAATTTAGTCCACAATCGCCACGCTCTGCTAAATCGTAATGATTTGGAAGATTGAGTCTGACACATCATGTTGCTTATTCTGGAAGATCATGTAATTAAATTTTACCTGTTACCTAGATATTTTGCAACAGGTGTTCTATTGTATTTGTTTGGAGGTCTAGAGGGGTGGGGAGAGGGGTTGTTGAGCTCGGATTCTTAGCGCAATTATTGATTGCAACAGGTGTTCTATTACGTTACCTAGGTATTTTGTATTTGTTTGGAGGTCTGGAGGGGTGGGGAGAGGGGTTGTTGAGCTCGGATTCTTAGCGCAATTATTGATTGCAACAGGTGTTCTATTACGTTACCTAGGTATTTTGTATTTGTTTGGAGGTCTGGAGGGGTGGGGAGAGGGGTTGTTGAGCTCAGATTCTTAGCGCAATTATTGATTGCAACAGGTGTTCTATTATGTTACCTAGGTATTTTGTATTTGTTTGGAGGTCTGTAAAGGTGGGGAGAGGGGTTGTTGAGCTCGGATTCTTACTTTCTCCTACTACTTTGCTGAAAGGGAAAGATGTACTGCCAAAGCTAGTATCCTCTTATAAAATATTATTTAAGGATATAATTCCAAAAAGTATGCTTCCGAAGCATTTCAATAATGTTATTTAATGCTATTTTCAACATTCTACTGCTTAAATGAGCACTTAAATTTACAGAAGTACTATATAAGCGAGAAGTTATCTGAAGAAGAAATACGATAAAATTATTTTGAATGAAACAATAGTGTCCTCTCCAAGCTAGTACCTATTGAATTATGAGTTTCACAGTTGATGAGTAATGATATTCAATATTCCGGACCCAAAACAGGGTACCTATTCTTACCCAATGACGGCAAGAATATAACAGGGTACTGATAAAACAGGTGCTAAATAAAGTCTGCAATTACAACACAGCTTTTAAAACGTATCCTAACACATGGTAAAGGATAAGTGATGAATAGAAACGAGATTTGCATTAAAATCTTCTCAACAAAATAGAGAGGTAATAAAGTAAATGAACACTGCACTGACTGAGGGGATAATCACTCACTTAACATGGAAAATTAGAATAATATGCCAATAATTTGCCAAAACATTAATTAAGGTAAATTTTCGAGAATTTCGCACCTCTAAACACAGTTCTATTCTGTGCAAAAGATTAAATATATCCCGTATAAGTATATGACGTGGTTTCAGACTTATTCTGAGTTCTCTCCGTTCTAGATTTCTAGAACATTATATTTAATGATAGATTCAAATTATTAATTTGGATGAGGAAATTCACAGAGGCGGCAATAGTAACGGTAATCTAATACTTCAATAAAACCGGAAATTATATTAAAGTTTGCATAGTTATATCAGTATACACTATGTCACAAAATAAGACAAGAAATAACTTGTTTTTGCGTTAGATCTATTTTTCACTTTTATTCGTTGTGCAGGCGTACAAGGTTACCTGGGATGAATCATTGTTTCTCCAGATGAGAAAATACATGAGTATTTGACTATGACTATTGTTCACTCTCCATATGGATTTTAGCTTGATTCACTTTAAACTGAGACACATGTTATTTGGATTTTGTCAGGGAGTGAACATTCTCCATTATGTTCTCCGGTGTTAAATTCAAATCTTATTTGATTTACGAAACCTATTCTAGTTTGTTTATTTTTTTTATTTTTTATTTTTTTTTTATTTTGGTCATATCGGGTAATGAAGTTTTTTACATTGCGAACTATGCTATTACATTTTATTTATGGGCATGTATCTAGCAATTTAGTTCAGAACCCATTATTACAACCAGTTTGGTTTTATTGTAGCTGTTTAGGGCTGACGATAGCTGTTTAGGTTTGATAGTAGTTGTCCATAGAATGGCGTGTTATCAGTCTGTATGTATATCCCTGTTTAGGGTTGAACGTAGCTGTCCATAGTACAGTATTTTGTCTGTACGTATATGATATATATATATGTAAGATAATATGTGGTGGAACCACGAATATAGATGTAATCAATACAAGGGTGCTGGGTGCCGTCTGTACGTATAAATACTTATGTTGGATCCTTAAAAGGTGTGAGCGGTCGATGAATGTGGGCCAATCCAATAATCTAGTGAAACTATGGTGTAACAGTTTTTGAATCGTATGACTGTTCAAGTTTTTGCAGTAATGTTTGTTTCAATTGAATGTGGTTTCAGTTGAGTACAATATTGTTTGCATTATATGAGATTGTGAATCTCGCTTTCATTGTTACATTACACGAGATGATGTGAATCTCACTGTATTGCATTACATGAGATTATGTGAGTCGCGCTTTCATAGTATTGTTTATTTGAAACTTAATGTGTTAAATACGTGAGATTATGTGAATCGTGCTTTCGTAGCATTCATTGTTCATTTGAATCTTAATGGCATTACATACGTGAGATTATGTAAATCTCGCTTATATTGCGTGATATTAGTGGAAATATTTGTGCAGTCCATGAAGTTATTTGAACCACACTTTTTCATGCTAGAGGTATATGAATCATATTTTTGCATTATTTTTTTTTCTTTTTCATTTCGTGAATGTGTAGAGTGATTGGATCAGTCGTATGACTGGAGTGGGAGAGATTTAGTGCATTTGTATTATATGCGTATAATTTCTTAGTAATTCATTTTATAAATTTTCATCGTCAATCACACTGTGTTTGTGTTGTTCATTTAATCCAAAGAAAGAAACCCACTCGGTTTCAATTATGTTACCCTCTAACATGCAAATTACACTACTTCAACTAAATATAGACGTAAAAGTTCAAACATTCAAAGAAATTGATAAAAGAATTTCTTTAACACTGAAAATCTTTCCGGTTCATGTTATTATTGACTGTAAAATTAGGTAAACTATAGCTACATCATTTTACATATTTACTAGTCGCAGCCACCTCGGAACTTTTTTGCATAGAGAATTTGTAGGTATCAGGCTGCGGGGTAAAATATCAATAAGAAGCCCAAGATGGTTGGTTAATGCTCCGCTGTTTACATAGCAGTTGACACATTCCACTAAGCTAACTTCAGGAGTGTAATAAAATAGGTCAAAACTTAATATCACATTGAATATACAAATTTTACTATGGTCGGAAAATACAAGGTTTTAAAGTCCTGTGTTATACAACACTGCGGGGCAAGTGTTATTTATTACCGAAGTATTTTGAGTAATATGCCTTCCCAAAGAACATAGTGATTGCCAACCAAGGCTAACAAGAAGATGGGATACACAACTGCACGATTTCGGTTGTGAGTCTGACACACTCACCAAAAAGCTAACAAGGCTATTGTCGCCATTAGTCACATATGACATGAATGAAGATTGCCCAGTACGCCCATTCTACATCTCTGATCCTACAGCGTGTAGGTGTGAAAATAGTTTCTTTCCTGTCATAAAGGCATAATCACCGCGTGTAGGTGTGAAAATTCTTTCCTGTCATAAAGGCATAATCATCACGTGTAGGTGTGAAAATTCTTTCCAGTCATAAAGGCATAATCATCAAGTGTAGGTGTGAAAATTCTTTCCTGGCATAAAGGCATGATCATCACGTGTAGGTGTGAAAATTCTTTCCTGTCATAAAGGCATAATCATCACGTGTAGGTGTGAAAATTCTTTCCAGTCATAAAGGCATAATCATCAAGTGTAGGTGTGAAAATTCTTTCCTGGCATAAAGGCATGATCATCACGTGTAGGTGTGAAAATTCTTTCCTGGCATAAAGGCATGATCATCACGTGTAGGTGTGAAAATTCTTTCCTGTCATAAAGGCATAATCATCACGTGTATGTGTGAAAATTCTTTCCTGTTATAAAAGCATAATCATCACGTGTAGGTGTGAAAATTCTTTCCTGTCATAAAGGCATAATCATCACGTGTAGGTGTGAAAATTCTTTCCTGTCATAAAGGCATAATCATCACGTGGAGCTCTAGCTCGCAATGCAAATCTTGATGATAGTAACCTATGTACCAATATTTATCACAGCTGCATGAGAAATATAAATCTCCAGATAAGCAGCAAGTACATCCAATTAGATGTAAAATCATTACTATGGGCTAATTTTACGTGTTATAGTAGCTGTCTAAGACCTAATAAGCTAAGCTTATATACCAGTTTTGAGCAAATTAAATTCTAATCTGGATCCAAAAATTGACAATGAGCTCAATCAATACGATACAAGAATACCTTATAAATAAGCTGATATATTGCCTCATAATAAAATCGTTCAATATCTTCACCATATCAAATTATTTCGTAACTTTCATCAAAATCTCTTAATAAATCATCGCTAGAGTTTTGACAAACTCAAGTGTAACATAATAGTAGTAGTAGTAGTATGAAAAGAGAGTTCCGGTTCTTTTTTTAATCAGTTTGATAAAAGAGTGTTGATTGTCTTTATGCAGCTGGAGGTTCTCGATCACTTTGTCCTACACATGGAAATATGTGTGATTTCCTACAGCTAACTAAATTTTTAGTTTAGGGCATGATAATGTCCATGTGCGAGTGTGTGAATGCCATTGGTGAAGTATCGTTTATCATCAAAAGAAAAGAGCATTCTCCTTACTTGTTGGTGAACATTGTGGATAGTTGATGTTGTTGTGAACTGAAAGTTCTCATGGAGTAGTACTAGAGGTGGTCATGCAGTGATCGTTTGTAATAATTGTGAGTAGCTATTTTGGAAGTGACTTTAATCATTTGGTTTGTTTCATGATGGGGTCATCGTCAAGGACGATACATTACATTCTGAATCAAAGTCCTGTAACTTCCGTAATGGGTATGCCGAGAGTCTCAGCTATAAACGTTACCAACACATTTTTATTGTCATCACAGTGGAAGGGATGGATTCTTGGATAATTGCTGAGATTGAGGAGTTCAAGATGTATATCTGTGCTTAGTTACTCTGTATGAATTTCATACACAAGAGTCGGTATTTAGTCATGAGTAGCGTGGCTTCATCGCCGTACTTGCTCTTGATGAAGTCGTGATGAAATTCAAGCATGAGCATTTTGGAGAGATCGACAATGGATGCACCAACGTAGATAGTTTGTTCAGCAATAAATTAGGTGTTTGGCCTCAATAAAATCAAGTTCTTCGTCAAAATGTTTTATGCTAACAAAGGAATCATTGGCAACCACCTTATCTCGTCGTCGGTGATTATTGACGAGTTCGATGTTTTTTAATGTCTGATGCATTCCATGGTTTTTCCAAGCAAGCTATTGTTTATCAGCTTGAGGAAGTCCTTTTCAAAGGCAATGGTGGTTTGGAGCGCTGTTCCATGTTAAAGCGGGTACAATTGATCTCGATGTAAGTTCTGGTCCGTTACTCACTGATTTGCATACGAGATTGATTCATAAAGAGTCTTTTGTTCATTTTGATTCGTATGGACTGACAACTCCGAAGAAATTTTTAAAATATGTCGGCGGACTTCAAAACACTCCTGTTTAATATTCAAAAATTACCAACACAGAAAATAAATGATTCGCCAATATGTGGCCGTGAAATACTCGCTGTATTCGACGCTGTGTCAAGGTCGCGATCACAGAATCATAAAATCGTGCACGAATATACCACATCGACCAACGTTTAAGCACGTCTTAGTACATATGCAATGGTAGATATTTATGGAAGATCTCGGAATCTCAAACTTAAAGAGACTTATCCAGATGAGCTCGCTAATCTTTTGCACCTCGTAGATGTGGATGTGTTAAAAACAATCAATATCCCGTTGACAGATATTATTATGCGAGTTCCAGGTGAGACCGTAGATAACTTAGTGGTGTTTGCTAAAATTGGTAAAATCAAAAACTGAAAAGAATCAATTCTAACAATTATAAGAGATTACTGGACGCATCAGAAGAATTGGAGATATAATGTATGGTGATCTGATCAATACAATTATCAATGCGAGAGAACCAAAATCTGTAGCTGATGTGGCAGCAAAATAATACGTACGCAACAACGCCACAATCAGAATTGAGATCAATGTCGTTTACTATCCACCGGTGATACCATGACTGGTTATCATAATATAGATAACAATAAAAATTCTGGTCTTGGAGAACAGATCCAAACGATGACTCTGCAACAAAAAAAATACGACGATAATTTCATCATCTCTATGATGACCTCGTTAATGACAATCAATGATGGAATAACGACATTTATATTTGAATTTCATCATCTCTATGATGACCTCGTTACTCATGTAACCGCATTTGTAAATTTTCGTAGAAACACAAATAGAGCCATTATTATTTTTTTAGGAGTCCAGCAGTCATCGTCATTGAACTCTCTGACAAAATATATTACCGATGATGCAGTATATACAGTAGAATCTGAATCAACATTATGGACACAACTCAATAAATCCATTAAACATACCGCTAAAATTAACGGCATATACAGGTTCCCAGTACTTGTCACCACAACATTTACAATATCTACCACAATTTTACGGTATTATCCAGTCCTGACTATGTCAGCCGGAACTCCAGGATATATGTCAGGCGATTTTGGAGAAAACCGACTATGGAACATTGGTGGTGGAACCCGAAGAATAAGACCTCGGCGTATTATATTATTGGTATCATGAATTCGTCGCCAAACTACCACTTACTTAAAGCATAGGCAATTTATATAATGAACTATTCGTTGACGTCCGCGTTTCAGAGACAAAAAACATGTCTATGGCAGATACAAATTAAAAATATTGATGCACATACAGTAAAACTAAAAATAAAATTCTGTACACGTGTCGTTACTGACATAATTGTATATTCTTCATCCACCATAGTCACTTGAACAGTAACTATATTCAGTGCATTATCAGCCAAATCCATGATAACACCAGTAATATGAATTGGTGTTCCTGGAATTCTTAATATCATTGCAAATATATATATATATATATATATATATATATATATATATATATATATATATATATATATATATATATATATATATATATATATATATATATATATATATATATATATATATATATACGTATTCGGCTGATAAATTACACGAATATACAAGATTGCTATCAGCGGCAAGACACGCGCACACCAAATTAACATTGCTAATATCATCATGGCCCTAGATTAAAAAATATCAGACCAGAATATAACATAAATGATTAATGTTTATCATGAAGCAACTATTTTCCGCAGAGAGAGTTATTTACCGAAGATATTAAAGTACTTTTTGATAAAATTAATCAAGAGCACAAACAAATGTGTGACAAACTATGCCAGTCATTTACCGTTATGAACAAGAGGGATGAAATCATCAAGCAAATAGATTATCTGAGCCACGTTGCATCAGATCACGAGATTACTCATCACAGTATTACACTGGCAGTGATTGCAATCCGCAGGGAACATGTTACTGATGATGGTACTATACACTCAGCTTAACAATTATTCCTGAACAAATATTTGACCGGAACAACTCAGTTGGCAATGGTAGACCTGGCAAAGTATACACTTTCGGAATTTAACGTCGACGACTGAAGAAAAACGTCGATATTATTGATGAATACTATTCCAAAATCATTGATGCGTGGAAAATAACTGCCCCCTCCAGATATTCTCAAACATAGCAATGATCCAGACGGCTATGATCCAGATGTATCAAGAGGTGTTGGCAATATCACATCAACAATCGCAGTTAATCTGGTGTGTAATGTGATCAATAGCAGTTATCAAGTAGATCTTGAAAGATACAGGTAGGCACAACATACATATATTTTATATTCATTCACCCATGATATTCCGGTTTATCCACGATGCCATAATCCGCTATTATCATGGATACATTTCAGACTTACTGACCAGACCTGACACATTCTTGATTTAAGAGATAAATCTTTGACGATAAAATTTTATGTGAGATCCTAAAATTAATCAGGGAGTAAAAGAAAATTCCATATGAGAATATATTCCAAAATGCCAAAACCTGATTCAGACTCAGAATAAAATGAATATCATAATCTGAATCTGAATCAGAATCAGAATATATATTATTCACTGAATCACAATAGATAGTATAATTTGAATAAAAATAAATATTATATGAATAAATATTATAATCTCGACCAGAATCATAATAAATATTAAAATCTGAAAAAGTATTAAAAATTAAAATAAATATTATAATCTGAATAAATATTACATTCAGAATAAAATAATATTATAATCTGAATCTGAATCAGAATAAAAATAAATATCATAATCAGAATTAGATTGAATATAGTTACTGATATCCCTGTTAGAATCAGTGAGGGATAATAGCGAAAACGCGCGCTATTATTTATTGTTTACAATCCGTTAAAACTTCACTTTCATAACTTTCATTTTCATAACTTTTGCTTTCACAATTCCCTTTGACAAAGTGATGGTGTTTGCAATAATACATATTATTTTTCCGCTGTCATGCACGTGCACTCACAATCTTTTTGTTTCATATAATATACGATAACTCATCTAACTTTTATCAATCGTCTGTGCATGCGAAACGAATTGTCGGATGTTTTTATCATCACGGCCATAGAGTAGCGATTTGCTTTTCATTGCCTGTTGGAGAAATTTACTAAACTATTACTATTCGGCTGCTTTTGTGTGTATCGTCAGTTGTATTTTCGTTCTTGTAATATTTCAAAATCATTTGTATTTTTTTTTCAGTGGAAAGTTCTGTCATCATCATGTAATTTTTTAATCACGAAAACAATCGCACTAATGTTTTCGAATTCTTTATATAATAAATATTTATCTAAAATAGAAACAAAAAATAGGCAGTAATAGTAATAAGTAATTTGTCATTCCATGGGGTTCCTTCATTTCATTTTGCAGTTTTGCCCTTCCGTGGGGTCCCTTCATTTGCCGGTATATGATATCACATGTGGTCCCTTCATGGGATACCCTTCAATTAAGCATTTTTTTTCTGGCTGACATTCTTTATGAATATCATTTTATGGAGCACATGTCATAAGGCTACCACCACTTGTGGAGGACTCTCCAACCGTCTGTTTTGGAATGCTCATGTTTGCCATTAATTTTAAAATTATATGTATACATCCTCCCAAATAAAACCCCATGGAGTGCAAAATCAGCAACCACCACGGTGTTTAACGTGTTGGGGAGCTGTACGTGTTTATTTCTCTTTAGGCTGAGCCCCAAATATAATAAACGAAATTTACAAACCGTCAAAAAATTTTTCAGTCACGGGATTGTGGAACGCTGATTTCCTCCAGTCTTATTTACTATCATATCTTTTAGAACTTATATATAAGTTGACCAATAATTGGAAATCCAAAAATAGCTCCTACAAGACGCATGGCTTGTCTTTTGAAAATCATGCAAACCCCACCTCAGAAAACCGAAAAATAATCAATTCCATTTATAAGTGGAAGTAGTTATAAAAATACAAGTACGGTTACTCTTTAATCTCTTTTCCGGAGAAAACTTTACTTCACAGAGTTATTTCCCTTCAATTAATTTCAAGAGTTTTTCCCTGCTTTAATTCAGGAGTATTTTAATGGTCTACTTCATCGTAAAATTCAGAAGTCGCGGCCGCTGTCGCTAGATATTTAACTATTATGCTTTGTTTATATTTCTTTCAAAAAAGCAGATCCAATTATATCAACTGAGATACGTTGTAATTAAGCTTCAAAAATCCAGAAATATTTTGCAGCTGCTCTTATCGATTTAAATTCTATCTCTTCCCATGTATATGTATAACTGGTTTTGCATATTTATTATAATTTACCGGTATCTCCAAGTTTGCAATTCTGACTCTGTATTAACCTCCAAATTATTCAAATAATTATCTACTTTCTACCATTAGTATGATCAATCACATGTCCATTTTTAATCAGTCCGTGAAAATATTCCTAAACAAATTTGTGACATACTTTTTTCCCCAGCAGAGAATAATATATTTTTAGTCAACAATTCCTGAATGTACCAGCACAAGATCCCTCATAATTCTTGTTGATATGTGTTACAAAATTCATCTTGCTCAATTTATAGAGTTAATATTACTTGTCTTAATTATAATTGTATTACCAGAAAATATTATCGCTAAAATCTAGTGAGCTAATCTTCATCATTTTATCGGAAATTCATTACCATAAGTATTTTTTTTATCATAATACCATTTCAAAACCCTGTATTTTTCCTGCCACATTCTATGCACAACAGCGTTTCAATCCTGACTCTGACGTTACACTTTAAACAAGACTATGGTCCTAGACTTCCTCGTTGCAGACTGTACATGTGACATCCACTGTATTCAGTTACACAAGGCCGATTACAATGAGTTGCAGATCCAATCATCAACTACTTACAACTATTTACTGCTTGAATCATTTCAAAATTGTTTGGAAGTTTAATTTAAATATATATGTGCCCTAATTATTGCATGTATGAATTTATGAGATTATCTACAATTAAACACTGTAAAGCTAGATTCTATTTTGACAGAATAACCCCTGATTGCCGAGGTGAGGTCTGGTTGGTGTTGATCCTGATTCGACGAATCAGACTTTAATCAATCGTGTATGTGAAACCAAGTGAGCGTTTCGCAACAATGGTGCTGCTCATGTATGGTCAAGATTCAGAATTAAGCAAGACTTTCATGCTATAATAAATGACCAACAAGCAAGGATAATCATTAATTATTTCGACAACGATATATTTGTTTAGAATAAAATTTATAATAGCGGTAGATGCCGCCGAGATAAAAGACACCTGAAATATTTGTGACAAAAGAGAAGCCGCTTGAGAATCACATCACACTGGAGATGTTGGAACGTTAAGTAAAAATTCCAAACCATGAATATTGACTGGTATTGACAAACCATATTATGAACGAGAATATCTTGTGACAGCAGTTGTTTATGCAATATATCCACTTAATGATAAACAAAGCATTGATGATCCCCGCCTGATGAAACTTTCAACACTGACTTGTGTTGTTTAAATGGTCATATAACATTTCTCAAACGCGATACGTGGAAATGATTTAATCGATTTACGATGTACAACAATAAATGAGTGAGCTGATCATGTTTGAGAAAATGGCGATACGATCAGAGACAGTGCTGAGCTGGAAAAGAAATAAAAATTTCCGATAAATAGAAACACGCTAACAGGCGAAATTTTATACAAAGCAAAATATAAATCAAAGAGAACACCGATAGAGATTATTGATCATAACGCATATGCCAGATTTTGATTTAACATGATTCGCATGTATTGATTCATTTGAGTTTTCATCGCCGGACCGTCTTCCTTTGGTTGTTGGTGCTTCAATTGGATATCATTTTAATATTTGAGGTTGTACTTCCAATGTTTTATTGAATATATGCCTTATGTGGGTGTTTTAAGATCATTATCTGTAAGTGAAGCAATGATATCCTATCGTGCACAAAGGACGGATTGGTTACTAAATCCTGAAAGTGAAGGTTTAAGCAAAATTGCAATAGCAAAATATTTAGGCAGAAAAAAAAATGGAAAGTTTACACAAGGAGCATCATATGACTATAAACACCATTGCGTAAGATTAATAATCAACTATGCTGAACTCAATTTTATAAATTTGATAAAACGGAGAAAAATATATTTATAAGTCAAAATAATGCTTATTTGTCAGATGGAACAAAACCAGCAATACACGTAAGTTATATCGATAGAGATTCACCGTACTTTACTCATTTAAAATCTTTGATGCTCGTGTACGTTTCAATAAATGTATTATCAATGATAAACACATTTCTGATACCGCAGATAGAGTTGCAACAGATTCACTCTATATCAACGAAAAAAATATGGGTTTGTTAGATGATTGTCATATATGAATTTATAACGCTCCATAGGGTGAGTAGGGAGTTAAAAATAAAAAGATAGTTATTCTGAATCTGCTGATTTTGGGACTGAGGAAACATATTGCAAACATGATCAGATGTCAAAAGGTTGATCGGCTCCATCTGTATATGATCCTGTGACAAGACATAAAACAATTTATCTCGACTGACCTGGATGTTACGGTAAAAAAAACGCGGGCGATTGAATTATTTCGGACCCTTGATATGTTTGTTTTGAAGCTACATATAGACCCGTCAGAGAAATAAAAGACTAAGGAGTTAGATCTCATACTTACCTCATCCAATGTAGATGCAAAGAAGATGCAGGCACTCCTGAGAGAATGGGTGAGAAATATATTTCTAAGCTTATTACATGCATCTGGAATAAAATATCTATGGTATCTGTTGATGTATTAAAATATAATCTTGCTTGATAACTGCTGTTATCATGTGTGGTGTTCAGGGTCAACCACCACGTTTTTGTCGGATCATCTCCACATGAATGGCTGAAAAAGTTTATAGACTATTATGAAGAGGTAACTGATGATCACCTGATTAAACGCTGAAAGAGTTTAAATTGTTAATAAGACTACAACTAGATAAAATTCAATGTGAAATAATGCTTGAAGAAATTTCAAAGACTGCGATGAATGATTTTCAGAATTTATGAGACCAACTGATTTGATAGTTGCAAGCAGAAACATAGTTCTAGATACGCTTCAACAGCAATTATTTCTGTTGCACAAAGAAAAGTTTTCAGATTTATCTTAACCAATGTGTTAGGGACCAGCAAATAAATACAAATAAAATAGTGAAGCTGAAATTCCTGGAATTAATGAGAAACAAAACACGTTCTGAATATTGTTTAAGTTTCTGTGAGTGCTGATGATAGCGAGATAACAATGGTTAAATCTCCATGGACTCTATGATATAATGATTCATTCATCACAAGGATTACCTATTTCCGATAAAATTATTCGGATTATTGATGATTGTATTAAATTGTTAAATTGAGTTTATCAAGTGTTATTGAGAGTGAGAAGAATATATCAGCTACTGAGAGTTATTATAAACTGCACATGACTCACGAAGCCATTGCTAGCAATGTCAATGATATAGTAAGGAAACAATTACCTGGTTATCAACAGTGTGACACAAAAATAAAACGTGACTTTGATCTTAATGTTACGTTTATGTTGACACTGAAACAATAACAAAATAATCACTGTGCTTACTGCAACACAATAATATTGTGGCAATATTCTCGTAATGGCCAACGACAATTTAACGTCGATAGAATGAATAGTAGTTTCGGCCATACACGCGAAAATATGATGCTGACCTGTCTTGAGTGTAATCGACGTCAAAGAGCCAATACCTTATTGCTAGCCAATAATTCTTTACATAAGTGAAAGCTGTGGTAATTGTTTATCTTCATGAATTACATTAATTGTTTAAGAACAAATCCACATTGAGGAGCAGTTGTATCTAGTCTGTCGATTGCAAATCTACACGTTGATCTTACCACGCTGAAAATTTTATGTATGGTCACACTCTAAATGGGATCAGTTGCTAATTCTTTACCACATTCAAGCTCACCAGGTCTATATAAATATCTGACAGTCACATTACCTGCATGCTTTAAGAAAGAGTCGCATCGTTGTGCTGATATGTTTTTTATGATCGCATTGATGGTTTTCATAAAAGTTCCACGAGCAGTTTCATTATTTAGTGCAAGCAATCTTACAACCCATGATAAGATCTCTTGTCCGCCTGAACTTTATTCAATGATATTTCCTGTGCATATCGACATCCAAAATCTTGCTCAGCAAATGTTTGATTAAATCACTCATCGATTGTCTAATTGCGATACATTGTGTCCTCGTTTTTTTATGTTATGTTATTTCACCATCGATGTTACTACACCAAAAATTATTTGCCAGGATCAACCTATAGTAACTGGCCATCGCAAGGAGTCCTCCTTGATAAATTCGTTCAAATACAGATGCAACTTCAATTACTGTCTTTGTTAATAGTGGTTATGCTCCTTTATATCTTCTTGCAACGTCAACGACAGTCAACGCGTATTTGTATGTGCGTGATTGATGTCTACCAGTTTTAATAGTATCATGTGGCATAAATAAAACTTCCTTGGAAGTGCCGACATCAAATATGCGTACCAAATTGTTTAAGGTGGTGGCAGATAAATTTGCCATATTGCGTGTTGTGCTAAACAACCTGCAGCAGCAAAAATTTCGACACACTCCAACATATTCTTGGGCTATAACAAATTGATTCCATCATAAAAGTTTTCCACAATTAATTAATAGCCACTAGCACTAATTTACGTTTGATCGTAGATCTTATCAGCAAATCAGCTAGTGATTCTCTGAGAGATTTTTTTTTACAGACTTGAGAGTGTGAATCAACTTCACGTCTCCAATATGGAGCTGTTGTTGATCTGGATGTTTATACGTGACATCATGAACCTAGCATGCTTGATCAATTGCATTTATTAGATACTCTCTAGATCTTGGATGATCTTTCTCGACAGGATGTATATCAAGTCGGGTTCCAGGACCACAATAATTATATCCATAGAGATGCTTCTCACCAGGATACTTAGCCCATTGATCTCCTGGTAATTTTCCCAGTGAAGCAGCGATATAACCGCTTCTTTCATGAGAGATAAATCTGTATTTTTGTACCACATTCACACAACTGCCTGTAAGTACATACTTTTTATATCTCGTCGTTATTGTTTTTAATCCACTGTTGGGGGTCAGTGCTCTGCATATCGAACACAACATAAATTCATATAACTACTATATTGTCCCGGATATCATTGATTTTTCAGTGACATGAAAGCAAGAGACCATCAGGCATCATCCGATTCTACCAAATTATATGTGTATAAACAATCTTTTTATGATTGGTTCTTAAGTGGGTGACTCTGGCGGACGTGCCAAAATTAGTGTAGTAAGAAACCATATGACCAATCTCGCGAGACTTGAAATGAAGTCTGGGGTTTTAAATACGCATTCCATATATTTTTCAGACAGATTCATTCAAACAAATGAATGAACAGGTGTATTATTTTTTAATTTGTTGCCAAGATTGTTTGTCCTTCGTCTGATTTTTGGATTTAATAATTTATTCCCCTGGAAACACAATAAGCTGACTTTTTTATAAACACAATTCTGAAAGATATTCAATGAAATGTATTCTAGAGTTATTTAGAAACAAAGATTGTTATTCAGATGATGAATTGTTGATATTCATACATTGGACTATATCTGACGCCATCGCCCTCCATATTTGTACGTCGGCGGGACACGAATCTGGATTCTTATAGGACTATTTAGTGATAGGTCTTGAGTTTTCATTTTTATGATTACATTTTGGATTATATTCACAGATTATAAGTATTATTTACCAATTTTTACATTGTTGCCTATAGAAATTGTTTTGTTAAAATTTACAAAGCTTGTTGGCTTTCACTCTTTTCACGTAACATAGCCAGTTCTTCTCAGAGAAAACTCTCAGTAGCAGAGAAATAATTTGGTGTTGCACTGGAGAGTTTTATGGAATCTAGTAAGATTCAGAAAAGCAGTTTTTGAAAAGTCATTTAAAGGTGTATATCTTTACAATAACAACCACCAAATGTTTTTTTTCAGCAATGCTTTTATAAATTTAAAAGACTATTTTAAGTAATGGTAATCATGTTTAACAGCAGATTAGCACCATTTGCTTAAACATGAAAAATTGGGTCCAATTCTATTCAAAAGTTTTGGAAAAATGTTGCAAAAGTTTTTTCCATTTTTAGGAACTGTAACAAGTATTTGATAGCAGGTCCGCACCGTTTGTATACAATTTAAAGGACTTTATACGAAACACTGCTATCAAATTTGGCCAAATTATTAAGACCTTTTGGAGGAAAAATAGCAGCCATATTTGATGGTAGATCAGCAACATTTGTACACATTTGAAAAGCATTTATGCAATGAAGGATCTGTGCAAACTCTGGTTGAAATTGGTCGAGCAGTTTTTGGAAAAACTGACAATTGCAATTATTGACAGACGATAGATAATGCCTGGTGGAAAGTTGACCATACTATTAGCCCACTTGGTCAAACTAACAGACTGGAACAGAAAATTATATCTCCCCAACAGGTCTCAATTATAAAAGATTCACCCATTTTAAAAGAAAAAAATTCATTTTCATGGAATCTACAATCAAATGTTTGTTAAAATTAACCTATATTTGGGCAGCCATATCTTAAATGCCACTTTTAAGATTTCATTCTTCCCAGCAATGGCTGCTAAAACCAGCTTTGCCAATCAAAATGATTTTATTTTCATGGGTAAATTTAGAAAATCGGAAAATGTACATGATTTTGGAACGTTTACAAAGGATGATAATCATAATTTGATACATACTGATGCCAAATATTCAGAAAAGGGTCAATAAATTTTGTTGACAGAAGGTATGGGTTTTGAGATAGCATTACAGGATGTGATGAATACAATGGACATGAATAAAATTATATGCTATGATGGAGTGTGATGAGAAGCATGGACATGGGTAACAATAAGTGGCATGATGAGGAATGGCAAGAAGGATAGACATGGGTAACACTATGACATGATGGGGCATATGGGAAAGATTGTCATGTGTAACACTGTATAACATGATATGTAACAAGAAGCATGTAAGTGGAACGAGAATGAATGAGACGGATAACACCATATGAGACTTTGATTTATGATGACCATGATGGACATGGGCAACACTATGTGACATGATGGGTAATGAAAAATGGACATGGGTAACAGTATAACATGATATCATGTGACAAAAATGATAGACATGGATAACACTATGCGACTTAATGGGAATGATGAGAGGAGTGAGTTAATGAAATTATGGGACATGACTTAAGAATGGTTATGGATAAAACTATATGTCCATTGATAACAAAGATGGTGAACAAATTTGGATGTGTTGATACAAATCTTCCTCAGACTCAATTAATCTTAAGTTTTTATAAACGAACCTCATCTATCTTCATTTACCATAATACTGTTGTGACCAACAAAAATATTTTTCTTTTTTTATCACATCATGCACAGTGAAAGGAATGACATCCAGTACTGTTGCTAAGATGACCCCCAACACCTGAATATTTTAAACAAAGGCACATTCAGGGGCACACAATATAACTGCTATGCACTTTTCTTCTTTAAGTCTCTGAAACCTTGCCATTTGAGCTAATGACCCAAATTTGAAATTATGCCTTTCTTGCCAACTTAATTCTTAATTCTTGGACATAGACTTTTTACCCGAAATCAATATGCATTTTTCGTGTCTCAAATGCCAGCCATCTACAAAATTCAACCAAGGCAAGTGGTACAGAAATTATGCAGTTTTATGACAGAAGTTTTCATTCTTGCAGACCCATTGATCCTGATAATTAATCCTAAATGGACAGGCATCGTTTATTAATACAAATATTTTGTCAAAGCAGGTGATAACATAAACTTTTTATACTTAAACCATTTTTCTTATTACAGACATGTAACCTTTATCTTCTTACTATTGAACCCAAAATCACGTGTCTTTTTTATCTCTAATGCATGCATTTACAAAGTTTGACCAAAATATCTGGCATTCAAGATTTTTAAAATATTCATGCAAACTGATCATGAAATACTTTTTTCAACCAGATTAAACGTTTTAGATTAAGTACAAATTTTCATGATCATAGTACAAGTACAATTCTCTCAGTTTCCGTCTCCAAAAGCAAAATGCATACCGACCGATTGACGAAAATAAATTAATACAATGCTTACCATTTGTCACCAGAATCTTCTGTTCAAAATAATATTAATTTTGAGCACACTGGATACCACCCTTGTGCTTTCATGAATAGCGAATTGTCAGCCTATTCTGCGTACAGCTTTCAAAAGATGTAATGTTTATTCATCGGGCTATATAAATGTAATACATTTCTTATGGCGTTTCCGTAAGCAGTTCCGTAGAGTAATTTGTTCAGGTTTATAGCTAGTTTTACAAAATTTAACTTAACAATGCCAATAAATGGCAAGAGACATTAAGCAAACTAAACCGATCTTGTAAAAACAATTAATAAAGTTCAACATTTTATTTACAAAAGATATTATGTTGAAGAGAGACAACAATGAAAAGGATGTAATATGTTTACAACGTCTTGTTTACAGGTAAAATTTTCTGAAGAGTTTAGAAGAAGACTATACGCTGGTGAATTTCTCGAGAATCTCGTTCTAGAGGCAAGTTAACATATTAAACGTGTGGAACAACTTGCAAAATTGAAAAGTTAGATTAAGATGCAGAATTTATTTATTGTATATATTTCCATCCTTTAAATAATGTATAGCAGGAATGTGGCTTCTTCCAACACCAACATTTCATTGTAAAAGTTGTGCCCACTGTGAGGTTTTCGTTGTGGTTATTGGGGTGCGGTGCTTCCAATATTTAATTAAATTTTTGTAGAAGTCCCACCTGGGCTCAATTTTTGTTTGGAAGTTAATTTAATGAAACTTAGATATACAGTTCCGGGTCCCCAGTCAGCAATGCCGACGATTAAAGATACAAAAAGGGTGAAGTTCAATAATAATTTAATATCAATTAAATGGTAATTAATTTGAATATCCCAAATACATTTCTTCCGCTCGACCCTTTTCTAGCCTAAGTAGTATTAGGAAATGAGAGTTTTGGCTCACTTCATTTTTTTACCCTCCAAACAAGTATAAATTAAATGAGGGTTTCCAAAACAGGGAAATGAGGGTTTTGGCTCACCCACCCCTCCCACACCTATTAGAACGTTTCAGTTAACAAGATGGAAATTAAACTAGCATTAGAATGAAAATGATATTTATTTTATATCTCGTTACCAATGATTAATGTTTCAACTGTTGATATTAAAAATATTTCATTATCACGATTATAGATACAAAATTTTATTTTACCGCTCACGCAGCGACGGGACTCAAACAAATCTTTTATTCCTGGTTTGTTCAGAGGATATTTTTTGTCGATAAAATACACCTTTGACCGATCGAGATCAATTGTGAGTTTAGTATATTTTTGTTGGCTAATGGGGCTATGAAAGTTTTTAAATTCCGCTAGCAACTTTTGATACAATTGTTCGAGATAATTGAAATACTCGCTGTTATCAGATCTGATGATCGAAAGTTTTAACTTGTCATGTGTTCCATTAAAACATATACCTGATGTTTCATTATTAAATTCAACTGTCAGTTGTTTACCGTCCATCATTAAATATTTAATGTTACTATTGTAGCTATTTGTCATTATCAAATTTTCAAACATTATTTTATAAGTTTAGATAAAATTTCAGTTGGAAAAGATAATGTCGAGTATAGATCTATCATCATAACAATACCCAAGGGCAAATGTATCTACCCCATTTTCACAATAGCGTTTGTCATCAAAATTATACAATCCACGTTTGATAATAACATCTGTTTCGAGTTTATGATGATTAGTTCGAATTGCCATAGCTCTCATAAAACTAACACCACCATCAAGCGCATACCTGTAGTCATCAAATTTCATAAACTTTTTAACAAAATTACGAGGCAGACCTTTTGCTTTTTTCGTTATTTTATTATTGTCTAACAATACGGCATACATTTTGCTGCGTAATCCGATAAAATATTTGATAGCGCTCGAGTTCATTTCATCTTTAAACTTACCAATAACCTTTTTCTTTATGTCGTCATGAAATTTACTGTCACGTGGATAATCGGAAAGACCAAACAGATGTCGATTATTGTACATGTCCTGATAGATGTCCTCACATTCGATTTCATATACGAGCGAATCAGTATCAGTAAACAATAATCTACTAGCCGACCACTGATTTTTAACAAAATTATAATGAGTCACATCAGCCACTTTGATAAATCTAACACGGCAGCTCCAACATAGATTGGCTTGTTTAGTTTTAGATTTGTTTTTCTTCTTTGTATCGCAACAAGATTTTCATTAAATATTTTCATGCTCACAAAATCATCGTCTGACACAAGTTTGTTTCTGCGATTGACATCATTAACTATTTCAATATTTACGCGTTTCCTAATATTCTCCATCGTCTTACCAAAAACGGAATTGTTCATCAGTTTAAAAAAGTTTTTCTCAAACTCTGTTTTTGCTGAAGCCCTTTTTGAAGTGTTTGAGTTAATATAACCTCTCATCCACGGCGACTGATTAAATTTTAGTACACGATGAACTTTTCTCAACACATCGACTGCTTGTTTTAAAACTTTGTAATGCAAAACGTAATTTTTCTTATCAAGTAAATTTGGTACTAGTTTCTTGACCATGGAATGTTGCCTTGGTGATGCTAACGCTTGTTGTTCTTTTGATAACAAACTATAATCTATTACCATCGACTCCGCACAGAAAGGGTAATCATTATGTAATTTGTGTAGCGAATTTGGATAATCAAGATCAACTTCAACGAAATAGGAAACATCATCGGGTATCTTTTTTCTGTCTCTGATAGAAATCGATCAACCGTGATCCAATGAAATCCGCTAAAAGGCATTGGTTCTGCCATCGAACCACCGTAAAGATTATTACAATCTAGATAAATTATATACTTCGAAGGAAGGTCAGGGTTATAGTGTTTCAGGTATTTGTTGTTTGCTTCAGCATATTTTTTTGTTATCACGCTAATACCACCTCGGATACCTTTTTCGATAAAATTGAACATATCAACATCAGTCAGTAATTCTAACCTTACCTTACTAAACTTTAGCAAAGCATCCCATGACAGTCCAGGGGCAGAATAATACCAGCAAGGATCTAGTCCGTAATTATTATAACTCACTTCACGAAAACTTTCAAAAACATCTGCTAATAATAACACATCAGTTTTCAAATACATATCATGATAATCACCAAAAGTCTCACAATCAAACTCTTTCCAGATATCTTGTGCATACCTGTACTCATCATCGGTTATATTTTCGTTTTTAAGTTGTGAGTAAAATTTGTCTTTGTCAGGTAAAGATATTTCATCAAATTTACTCCAGTCGTCGAGGTATTCGTATGGAAAGACTCCTTTTTTAGCTAGTAGATTAAATTTATCTTCAAAACAGTCTCTTAGGTTATCAAATTTACTACAACCTTTTACTAGCTCATCTAACGAGGCTGCCATAAACTGCAGGCTGTCAATAAAACGCAATTTACCTAGCGTAACTGACATGTACTTTTCAAAATTATTTGGGATGCATTTGATGATATTATCGAGTTTTAGACGAGATTTTATATCAGGATCACCAAAAGCTTCTACTATAATATGGCTATCATATCCTCGAAAATTGTGAAGAATAACCGGAATAAAATCTGGAGCATGAAATTTTAAATTACACTGATTATGAGCCGCTCCACGGTATTGTCCAGTCAAATGGCAATGGTCATGTACTTCTTTGTCATCGTCAAAAACTTTTTCACAAATATGACAAATTTCTGCTTGCTCGTGATCGGATTCTTGTTGAGGTGTTAATTTTAACATTGGCGTTACTTTTTTTCAAACGATAAGTAATATTATCAACTTCATTAATCAACTGCTTGAGAAGCCAGATAGCTGGATTTTTACCACGATATAATTTGTTTGGTTTAGATAATCTAGAATCAGTACAACAAACTACCTTGTACGCTACTCCACACGGAACATGATTTTGAACTTTTCTTGTACTCGATTGATTAGGATTATTTTCTACGCCAAGTACAGGTTGAAGTAAATACTCAAAATCAGCGTATATAACGAAAGGAATTTTTAGTTTGTGATTATGATGGACAAACTGTAACACACTATCTTTTTAGATGGCATTGTTATTCTTTGCACATCACTACAGTACTGCAAATGCTTTTGTAATGTTTCATTGTTAGTACAACCATGCAAGCAGCGGTAACAAAAGAACTTTTGTTCCTATTTTTATTGTACTGTTTACCAACTAGTCTGTTAAAGTTTTTAATCCAAACGTAAAGATTTTTGTAAAACGGTAAATTTATAGTCGATTGTGAAGCATTTTCTGAAATATATCTCGGGTATACATCCTCTTTTTCATCTAGTCCGAAAACGTTAATTGAAACATTATTTTGCTTTTCAAATTTTGGTATTTGATTTTCTGCCACAGGAAAGTTAATATCTTTAAAATTTAATCTAGACACGTGACTGATATATTTTTCAACACGAGTAGCGTTTTTTTCTGCTGGAAATAGTGCGGAAAGAACAGCCCATTGGAAACATTTATTATCTACGTTTTTGATGTTTATACAACATCTTTTACTTTTTATTTTTGGTGACAGGTCGACGTATGAACTACCTCGTAATGCATTATATTTCATCGTGTGAAACAATATTCCTTTGATCATTTCAAACTTCCAACCCGAACCTAATTGACTAACTTCCTCTATTTTTTTCCAAATTTCTTGGTGTATTTCATCAGATAGTGATAACAGATCAGTCCCAAGCAAAGCACGCCTTGATTTTGCGTTAATATAAGGTTCTGCAATTTCCTTGTTAGTTATTTCTTCCGTTATAACTAACTTTGAAAATATAACATGATATTGCACAAATAATCTAATACTTTTGTGTTTTTCAAGCTCACGTTTTACAGTTGTCTGTAGTAGGTGGTAAAGATTCGTTGCATTAAAATTTACTAAAACAATTTGATTATCAAACTGATAACTATTATCAAAACCTGCAAAAGCAGTCGCTATTTTATTAGGTTCTCCCATAAGGCTTTTCTTAGCTATATCACGTAATTTTAACATTATTATATTATAATGTAATATCTAATTGATAATTTTTCACACTGCGCATGCGCTAAAAATCAATTGAAGATAAAAAACTCCTATAATATAATGACAGCAAATCTAACAAACACATGTGAGCAAGAAACATATCAAGTTCACCCAAAGTATAACTTTACCTCACACTGCGCATGCGCTAAAAATCAATTAGAGATAAAAAAAAATCGCCTATAATATAATGACACTAAATCTGACAAACGCACGTGAGCAAGAGATTTATCAAATTCACCCAAAGTATAACTTTATCTCACACTGCGCATGCGCTAAAAATCAATTGAAGATAAAAAATATTACCTATAATATACTGACAGTAAATCTGACAAGTGCACGTGAGCAAGAAGCATATCAAATTCACCCAAAGTATAACTTATACGCTGGAAATGTATTAGGTTCGGTTATTAACATTAAAACTAGAATACCTGTTGGCAAATTAACGTCAGCGGGTTATAATATTAGTATAAAGGGAGATAATGCCGAGAGGATTGCAATGTTTAGAAAAGATTTTATTTACATGTTGTTCTGCGATGATATTCCAGAGGGACAGCGTGTATATCATTATAACGGTAAAGTCACTGATGACAACATTGAAAATTTATCCTTACAAGATGAGTTTCAGCCGCATCCAGTGTTTGATTTATACGAGGCTAACGATCGTGGTATTATAAGAAACAGAAAAACTAAAAAATTTCTTGGTACTATGAACAATATGGGATATATCAGGGTAACTGTTAGAGGAACACTAACAGATTTTGTTAGTTATAATGGTCATAGGTTTGTTTACGAGGTGTTCAACGCATCTATACTCAATAGTCTGGTTATCAATCACATCAATAATATACAAACTGATAATCGATTGGAAAATCTGGAGATAGTGACGCAACAGGAAAATGTGAGAAAAGGAAAAAATAGTAATGGTATTAATTTTAGATGCCCAATAAAACCTGTTATTACAAAAAACCTCGAAACGGATGAGGAGATTGAATTTAAATCGATTACAGCTGCGGCGAAATATTATAAGATAAATTCCAGAACAATAAAATTTATAGCCGATGTAGTAACAAAATCAGCTTTTTCAAGAGAATACGATGCTAGGATTGGTTTTAGATATGATGATCAAAAATATTTTGTAATTCGGTTTTAGTCAAGCAATGATGAGCAAATGCTATGATATCATCGTGATTAAATTTTAGCGTCGTTACTGCACTTTCATTAATTTATTTTTTTCTGCTTCTGTTAGTAATATTTTATGAGAATCACCTTGCATTACAATAACGTCAACACTATAACCCAACAAACATTTTCTTACGGCTTCGGCTAGTTCGTTGTAATTTACTATATTAACTTTTTGGTGATATTTTATCTCATCAGTCATCTTTTAATAATAAATTAGATAAAAATATATTATAATAATGGACTTGATGAATCGACTTGCTGAACTCTACGAAGAAGATACTAGCGACAAAGTCACCAGCGATAAGGTCACATTTTCCAAAGATTTTATAGACAAATCTATTGGTTATAGTGAAGATGATAGTTTGTATAACAATGAATCTGATGATGATGGTGAAATAGTCACTGTTGCTGACAGATCAAATTACAGTAGATCAACAACTAAACGGTATAATGTCAAGTATCACATTGCTAAACAAATAATAAAATTTAATTTTACCGTTGCCGAACAACAACTGTTTTGGCAGCTAATCAAACCTTTCTTAAATATCAAGATTCCAGGCCGACAGAAAAATATCAAATTCGATTTCATATTCGTTAAAATTTTTAATCTAATGACGATCTCTAACGATCGTAAGCAGTATCTAATATCATTATGTAAACCAGTAAAATGTAAATCTGTCAAACAAAAGTATGAGTTAATTTATAATAGCATTATATCATAATCTGCTTAGTTGGGATCCAACTGTTAAATTTATCGCTATACCCACGCCATTTAACTAAACTTTTTTTTCCTTTTTTTCTAATCACTTTCTCGATAACAAAAACATCCTGCTCAGTTTTCTGTAGTTCTTGTTCATAAAAACTACCTACGATCGGTTCCCCTGCCAGATCTTTTAAAACGTACGTTACAGGTACTGTTAAAAATACCTTATCAACCACAAATACTTCTTCGCTCCAGTTTGGAGTAAATCCTTTTGCAAATACCTTTTTCATCAAAGAAATTCTAACTTTATCACCAACCTTAAATTTATGTCTGCGGTACATGTTTTCATTTGCTAATATCGGATTTTTAACAGCTTTTTTAGGTGTCATTTTGATGGTTCGATGTTTCGTGTTATTATATTCACATACGATTTGAGAAAGGTCATCGATGTACCTGTTGGTGTTTTTAGCTGTCATATGTTTGTGTAATTTTTCGTTTAGCGTGCGATTAAATCTCTCGACAATAACGCTTTTACCTTCGTTTCCTGTAACGTATTTTTTATATTATTTTGTTCTAGAAACTGTTCAAACTTTTTGTTAAAAAACTCGGATCCGTGATCAGTCCAGATTTTATTTGGTTTTCTTTCTGTACTCGTTATTATTTGTTTTAACGCATCAGTCATTGAAGTCCCTGTCTTATCCGAAACAGGTACACTGAAAGCGTATTTGCTAAAAACATCTATAACATTAAACAAATATCTTTTTGGAGCACCATCAGCGCCAACGTTAAACTGAGCCAGATTAGATACATCCACCAAATCTATTGCCCAGATATCATCTACACCATTAGCGACAACTTTACGTCGTGGAAACTTTTTTTTTTAGGTCTGTGCAGCTCGACTGCAAGATCATTGTATACTTTTTTTCCAAGTCCAAGTTTATATTTTGCTCCAATCATTCCCTGAACAAATTTTCTATCAAAACGTTCTCGTAGATTTGTTGGCTTTATATCACGTAATTCGTCTAACATTACTTTATCACAATATAATTTTGAGTTTTCATGATCACGATAACAGATATCATGACGCATTGCTATTGCATCCACTTGATTGTAAGGCTCTTGTCCTGGCAAAGGATTGTCGTTTTCATCTAGTTGTTGATCTAGTGGATTCCACGGACCAGTATACTTATGACCTGGCAAAGTCCAACCGCCTTTTGGTTTTGGCAATTTTCCAATTAGTTTATGTATATCTAAACCTGACCCTATTATTTCTCTGTTGTTACAACATTGACAGTATGCGACAATTTTATTTTGCTCAATACACAAATCTCTGTCATAATCACAGTTGCATATCATTCTATATTTTTAATCGTCGACTAAAATAATATTAGGATAACCAGATCCTAGCGACATCTCTGAGGATACTGTCGCTGGGGACACTTTCTTTAAAAACATATTTTTTCTTTTTCCACAGATTGCACAAATACTTTTTAATATTATCCTGTTGTTTTTTGCTTTTTCTGTTGTTTCATTAATATTTTCTGTTTTAGTTCTACACTTGAGACAGTATGTTGACATTATTATACTTGTAAGTTTAGATAAAATTAATTGCGATCTCATCATTAGCGTGAGAAGGTTGCTTATCAAACTGGAAAAATAAATTTTAAAAAGTTAAGATTTATGCTCATCTGTCGGATAAACATTATACAATAATATCCGCAAGCAGACGTTCCAACAGGTTGGAGTTGATTTGACGAATAATATATCTTTTTAAATTTTTTGTTCATATACTTTTTTATTACATCGCTTAGAGGAAGTCCAAACGAGTCAAAATAATTATTATTATAAACTGCTACCCAACGTGTGCCGGATCCGTCATTAAAATCTTGTATATTAATAACACATGAACTTACAGCTGATGGTGATTTTATTGCTGTGAGTTCATCTTTAGAATAAACTGCGAGAAATCCAGGAACCGCTTTTAACTTATCAATGATATCAAAATTACTCAACGGGGTCGACGAGTTCCTGGTAATGTTAGACCACGTCCGATTCCTAAGAGATTTGGCAGCAGACTTCCCGCTAGTCCCGCCAAAAGTGGAGCGATTTTCCATATTTTGCTTGAAAACATAAACTGGCCAATACGAATATGGCAACCATGTTGGTTAAGAAACTCATGTTTGGTTCGAAACGCCAACAAGTTGACAGTGTTTTGGACTTCATGGTCAATCAGGTAAGATCTTTTAAATCAATGAACGAAATGACTAATCATTGTCATTTTGTTTTCTATCTTTCATGACTTTTGTTTGAAAATCGGTTGGTGGGTGGGTGTGTAACAAAAACCAGGATGGTATAAGAATATAGCTACTGTATAATGCAACAACCTGCCATTATACCAGACCTTGTACTTGCTCATTAGAGTTAGATGTTTGCTGTTGATCATTGTTAGGCAAATGACATGAGAGATGTATCATCTCACATCAATTGTCTTTTAGGGATAATTTCGTCCCAATTATTTTCCAATACTAAATTTCATGAGTACTGTAACGAAGAAACCCCAATGGACTTCAATTTTTCGTTACGTTTTTTATTACTTCTTTTCATTAAAGTTTATGTTGTAACTTTAAATGTTTGGCGGGCTTTGTAGTGCCATATAACGTCTTAGTTTTGGGTCATATGATTCCGTCTGGCTGCTGGGGTAGTGTGTTAGGAAGCGGCGTAGAGTGAAAACGTACCCTGCAGTGTAGCGGCATAATGTCCCAGCCAGCACAAGCACAATTGGTCGTTCCTTTGGGTAGGAGAGAGATCCGGGCTAGGAAACTGAAAAGGATAGGGACAAGGTCTTTCATCGATCAGCAGCCCAGTGCTACAAGGTATGACTACGCAAACGCAGAGGGATTGCGATAATATACGTTTCGACTGAGGGTAACTCTTCTTACCGATCATTATCCCAAACATGAAATGGCTGGTCTCATAGATTTTTTTATTTACGACCACCATTGAGTTTTGACGTATGTGTTTATCTGGATATATAAATAATGACCTTCCAAAGGAAGTCATGAGGATCCAAATAAAGTCAATAATCGCCATTTTAAGGAGTGATTATTTGATTCAAAACGTCCCCCATGATAGAAATAGTTGGTACTGAACTCATGCATGACCTGTATGCCATTTACTATAGGTTAAAATAGACAGATGAATACTGATGCAGGAAAACAGAATTAATTTTATTAATTGTTGCCAGATTCTATCTTTGCATTTAGTAAATCAGTATCACATTCATATTCTGTGTTAATAAGAAGTACAAACTCTGCCGATTGACAAGCTCTGTGCTGAAAAAGAATTCTCATTTAATCGCATATTTGGCGCTAATTGAATATTATACATCGAAACATAAAATTTGATACTTTTCAATTAGCTTAAAAGAAACAAAACTAGTTGTAGTATTGTCGTTCATATTTGATAAGTTTTCGACAGAAAAACATATTTTAAGGGATGAAAGAGGTGTATTGTAATTTTAAAAATGTTCGTAGCTTGAAAAAAAATATTCTACCTCTGGTGTAATGCAATCAAAACCGTATTAGATCGATTACATTAGAAGAAAAAAGTCAACTATTTTGAGATTGAAAAATTACCAAAAATTGAGAGAAAATTCTAACCAGCCCAACCCTCCTACCCCATCCTCGATAATTAATTGGTTGGTCACTAAAATCATTCACAAATTCCAGGGTTTTCATATATTCTTTGTCTCGAAATTATATCGTTAGCGATCGGAAGATTGCTCGGCCATTTCTGCCAGATAGTGAAATACTTTGTAAGAAGTTGTAGATAATACACATCAATACTGTTTTTGTTGATGCGCCTCCGGTGGAGCACATCACATATGTTAAAACGATGTTCCAGTTGTGACTTTTTCGCCTTCCGCCATCATATTGTTCCAACGAAATGAAATTAGCTCAGAATATAGTTCTCAACTGCGACGACGTTACATCCGATGTGTATTTCTTAACGGAAAAGGTCGAGGATAATCCGATTGTACTGATAGCTGCCATTCAGACTAATTCGGCTATTTGCAGCAAAAGGTTTCACAAAGAATTTACAAATGATTGAACTATTTTTTCAATCGTATACATCGAGTATACTCGCAGTAATTTCCAGAAACATCAGACATTTTGTTCGCCAGAATTATGTGAGTGCTTTTTTCTTAAGTTATTATTGATCACCATCATATAAAATGAGTTATAATAGGCGTTAGAGACAGGAAGGACGAGGAAATAAAACCACTAATAATATAATAATAACGTTCACAAAGGTAGTTTGTGAGACCCAATCGGTTTCTGGTAATCGAAATTATTTTCTACTCTTTATAAGATGGTTCATAACATGGTTTATAAGTTCTTTAGGAGTAATGGTCCCTTACTGGTTAACGTGACGTACAAGAAAAAAGAAGGGTGGTACATTCATATACTGTCCATATATAAATGCGTATGTACATTTCATAACATAAATTTCATTTCATAACAGAAATATTATAAGTATATACTGTTAATCCACAAGAAGCAAATCAACATGAAAACTTGACATTTAAAAATTTCAAAACCCAGGAAAGTATTATTTAAGAAAAGCTGCTCATTTTCTGATCAATTATTCCGACGCGGTGTCCTGACACTTTTTTTCCATTAACAAGACATCCACCTCTCAATAGCTGGAAAGAATATATTTTGCTGATTTATATCAATATAATAGCATATCATATCCATTACATAATTTGCAAAACGATTGTCTTTAGATAAAAGTAAATAAAACATCTCATCCCGAAAGAAAATCGCAGCTCTTCCCTCCCCACGAAAATACTAAATTGGAGATTTATATGCTATGCATATGTTAAAAATTGTTTCAGTTGTCATCTGATAATTGTATCAGTGATCATCTAAAATCTGTAAATAAAGTGAGATAACAAAGTTTACGCTGTTGCTGACATCCAGGGAAAGAGGCGTTTTGCTTAGTGTTAAATAAAATAAAGTGTTATCACTGAATTCTACAATGTATTAGCTACACTATTGATATAATAGACAGCGACACCTTGAGTGAGATGCCGTGAGGGGGGGCAGTAAACATCCCGCAAACATAAAACATATTTATTTAAGAAAAGAGAACAGATTTAACGGATTTCAGGGAACTAGTCAAATTGAAAAGAAAAAAGTACTCTTTTGAAAATCTTGATTCAAAGTCTGACAAAGGGCTGAATGAACTTAACATATTAGTATCCGCTAATAAAAGTAATAGAAGAAAGTAAGAATTCGAGCTCAACAACCCCTCTCCCCACCCCTCCAGACCTCCAAACAAATACAAAATACCTAGGTAACGTAATAGAACACCTGTTGCAATCAATAATTGCGCTAAGAATCCGAGCTCAACAACCCCTCTCCCCACCCCTCTAGACCTCCAAACAAATACAATAGAACACCTGTTACAAAATACCTAGGTAACAGGTAAAATTTAATTACGTGATCTTCCAGAATAAGCAAAATGATATGTCAGACTCAATTTTCCAAATCATTACGATTTAGCAGAGCGTGGCGATTGTGGACTAAATTAAGCATTAGAATTCCAGTAAGGTAAGTGGTATTATATCTTAATTTTATGTTATATCATACTTCTTTTGATAATCTTTCTCATATTTGCTGATCCTCATGGGTATAATATCTGTTAACATGTTGTCAATAATACGAAATTCACGTAATAAATCGTCCATATTATATTTTACTCCTCGTAGGTAAGATCTTATTTGATCAAGTAGTTTTTTGTAAGTTATAATTGATGTCAAGCAGCCGTGCTTTTTTATCGAAATTTTAGGTTCAACTTTTTTACAAGCTGCTGTAAGAGAAACACCAACACCGGATATGATTAACAAAAACGGGTTTAATGATACACCACTTGAAATTATGCCAGAACTAGTCATTAACAAGGGTAGATATGATATTACTCGAAGGATCTTGTTATAATATTTGTAGCATTTTTTTACGCACCAAAGTTTTTTGTGATAATATTTGTAGTATTGTATTAGTGCGTCAACATCCTGTCCTGGAATATCTTTTGAAATATGATTGAAATCAACTATACTTTTTTCATTATGATATTTGTTCACATAATCTCAGGCTTGATTAAGTAACTAGTTGAGGTGTTTCAGCCACAAATTCCAGACAATACCAATATGACGCAGCAGTTAATTTTTTGTCATCTGCTATTAGCATAAAAGTTTCTTCAACATCTTTGTTTAACACAATAGACACGGTTCCAGAGAAATTATCAGTCGAGTGACGCCATGGAAATAATGTAAATATATTAAACTTTACACTGCTAAACACGGACAATCTATACACACCAGTGACCTCTGCAGTATGTTTGAGAGTGTTATTTTGCGGCGACCAAGTAGACATTCCAGAAGCAACAGTATAGACAATATTTTTAATCTGCTTGTGAGGAATTTTAATCATACTTGTTTTCTCAACAATACTAGGAATTCCACTAATAATATCGTTGAGTTTTGTGTTAATATTATCGAGTGTAATATCAACAGACGGCGGACTTCCAAAAAATTCGTTATTGGTTTTGTTTATGTTTCTGCGAAAATTTAAAAACGTGGTGATGTGATTAGTAAAATCAGTTTTGAACTTGGTGATTTCATTGTTGATATCATCAACATATTTCTTTGTTACAGCATAAAAATCAAACTCTGGTGTTCTAAGGTTAGTAATGCTATTATTGTTCATGTTGAGAAACGCGTACATTACACTACCACGCACCGACACGTACTTTGATTCCTAATCATCAACATATTTCTTAGTAGCAGCGTCATTATCCTCAGTTGGGTTTCCAAGGTATGTGATCTTGTTCTGGTTCATAACAATGTTTCCCGTAAATAAATCACCTGCTTTTCTAACATAATCGTTAACTGACCTACCCGAATCTTCTATCTTACCTTGATTATTAAAAGTAACAATATTATTAGCAACTGCAGTAGGATTTCGTACAACTACATCTGACAGTTGTACATTACTCGTCTTTAATCGTCCTTGTTTGTCCTGGAAAACTACAACTTCATTTGGATCTACACTTGCAACGTTTAGCAAATTGTTGATTTCATTTTTGAGCTTATCAAGAGTCGCATACTTTGATAAGTCACCCTGGTAACCTTCTGTTAATAAATCTACTGCTAATGTTCCAAATTTTGTATAGTAGCTCATTATACATACCGTTCTACAAAATTGTTGGTATAATATAACATAAAATTATACGATGGCGAAGATAATAAATTTTGACACCGAGCGATTGGTGAAGCATAAACATAACAATGAACTTCCAGACTGTCATTATCTTATTGTTGGGAGAACTGGATCTGGTAAAACAAATTTGTTATTAAATCTTTTACTCAATAATAACTTTAACTATGATAAGGTCTATATTTACACCATCAACCCCCAACAAGACAAATACAAATTATTAAACGAGTATAATGATAAACTTCGTGATGAACTTGGCATTGGTGATGATATATTTTTGATAAAACAACCAGAAGAACTCGTTCCAGTGAATGAACTCGATTCGTCAGAGCATAAGATAATCGTCTTTGATGATATTCCGCTAAACAATGAGGAAATGAACAAGATTAGATCATATTTTTCACTATCACGTAATAAAAGATGTAATTCTGTTTATCTTGCCCAAGGTTTTTATAATGTTGATAGGTTTATTAGGCGAAATACGGGTTGTTTCATATTATTTCCCGGACTAGATAATGTGGATGTGAGAAATATTGCAAACGAACCATGTGGTGATGTTACAAAAGATAAATTTATCGAATTAAATCATCGAGCAACTAAAGATCGATATAGTTTCTTTTTATTTGACAAGCTAGCGCGTGATCCAACCAAGATGTTTCGTTGTTGCCTTGAGACGTTTCTATGATATAATTTTGTAAAGCGTATAAAAATAATGGACAAACATCAACAGAAATTCGAATTACTAAAAAAGTTTCCCGAAACTCGAGCGGCTTTTAAGAAAAAGGTGGAAGAAGCTCGACGTGGACAAGTTCAAGCAGAAGAAGAAAGAACCAAATTTTTCAAACCTGTTACTGAGGCGATGCTTGCCAAGCAGCCAGAAATACAAACATCATCTCCAGAAGAACTAGCAAAAATGAAAGAAAATGGTTTGTTTGGTTTTTTGGAGAAAGATCAAAAGAAGAAACTGTAAAAATTGTAAACGAACTTGTAAGAAACATTGCTGATCCTGCTGCACGACAAGCTGAGTTTGACAGGCTAATGAACAATCCTCTTGAACTTCAACACGCAATAACAAGATTGACGGTTAATCCAGATGAGATAAGAAGTATGATGGAAAAATTATCAGAACAAACTGAAGAATTAACTGAGAAACAAAAAATATTACAAGAAAGTGTGAAAAATGGTACCTTTTGGAGAATCTATAAAAATTTACAGAAGACAAGCTAGGTTTAAAATAGAATATGATGAGTATGAAGAGTTTATGAAAAATAATATCATTGATATTGACAAAATTCGAACTTGGTCAGACGAAAACTATGATAATTTGATGGAAAAATTAGAAAGAATTAAAGAAGTTGGTGAAAATGCTGATGATGAAATTAAAGATGAAAAAGATGAAAGAAATATTCCAACATTACTCAATTATATTAGAGATGGAATTATAGCTGAAATTTTACTAAAAACATTTTTAAAAATATCGAAATAAACCAGGAGGTTATAGTAAAGGTTGGGATTTTAAAAGACTACTCAAACAATATGAAAAAAAAAACGAGATAAAACATTACCAGAGGAAAGAACTGGATTTGGAGTTAAAGTTTTTACATCAAACGCAGACATAGTCGATCGGCTAATGCTGTTGATATCCTCTAAAGAAGCTGGTAATGAAAGTGTAGAGATTGATAACGAAATTATTGATATACTTGATCATCTAAGATCGAGTGGATTACTAACATCATCCGAGTACGAAATTTTACACCGCGATCTTATCTAAAATATTAGTATAATGCAAACAAAATTATTGCTTGATTCATCACAAATAACAGGAAACAGCGCGAATTTTACAGTAAATTACAACCCACCAATAGAACTAGATCCTGCAAAACAGTATGAGATTGGATTAATTTCTTGTACTTGTTGGAACGCCATGCCGAATATTAAAACTGGGGTTAATGATGAAATTTTAATCGTTAATGTTAAACAATCTCCAACATCACAAAAAGAGTTTATTGATATACAATACAAACTACAAATTCAACAAGGAGCTTATAACATTACTGATCTAAACAGAACAATAAAAGAGCTTCTAACAAAAGCTGGTGGGAATGCTGATAATTTCGAATTAGCGGCGAATTATAACACCTTACGAGCTTGGATAACAGTGAAAAGAAATATGAAAGTCCTCTTTGGAGAAAGAAGTATTGGAAAGATGTTAGGTTTTACTAGAGTTTTATACTATACCACCGGTGAAGATAAATCTTTGACATTTGATGGAGAACTACCAGTAGATATCACAGAAGTAAATACAATACTCATCAATTGCTCTATCGCATCTGGATCTTATACGTCAAAAGGCAACCGCGGGCAAACGATCTACAGTTTCTCACCAGAAGTCCCACCAGGTTCTCTCATGCAAATCAATCCGCGACAGATTATCTACTATCCAATAACACCTGAGAATCAAATTACAAGCATTACAATGCAACTCACAGACCAATCTGGACGACAAATAGACGTGAACAACGAGATAGTCACGTATTACTTACACCTACGCACTGCCTAGGCATGTGATTTTGTGTACATAATTTTATAAAATGAGACGAAGAAAAGTTTATCGAAGAAAAATCGTAGGTGGATTTTTTGGAAATATATTTACAACAATTGCAGAGAATATTCCAGGAATCGCGCGTAAAGTAGCGCCCATTGCACTTGACGCCGGTAAAGCTTTCGCTACAGGGGCGGCATCTTCAGCAAGCACTGCAGTAGGGCAAAAGATTGCTGATAAAATTAAAGGACCTTCCCCATCAGAAATAAAACGAGTAATATCAGATATTGCGCCAACAGAAGAAACAAAACGAGCTATGATAGCTACAACAAAAAAATTATTGTCGCCGAGTGGTGAAGAAATAGTACGTAAACTTGTAAAGAAAACAAAATCGATGACCCCTGCTGCCTTTTAATTTTGTGTAACGATTATAAAATAAATGTCAGCTAAAATCTATCTCGATCTTGCAGAAGAAATTGATACTGACGATGCTGTAACAGAATTAGAGTATGTCGAGTATTTGGATGAAAACTCGAACGAACCGAATAAAACCGGAGTTAGAACTTTTAACACAAGAGACGAGGACGTGTTTCTACTACCCCATAAGGCAATGTTAGAAGTGCGTGGTCAAATATTAACTGTGATAGGTGGTGATATTGCAGCTGATGCAGAAATCGCTCTCGTCAATAATGGCTGGAGCTTGTTTAAGAGTGCACGATACCAACTGGCCAATCAAACCGTAGAAAATATTTCAATGCATTTACCCATAGAGAGTACAATACTAAACATCGTTTCGTTTAGCGATGACTATTCCAGATCAATAGCCACAAATATGATGTGGTTCAAAGATACCTCATTAGGTACAGCTGTTTCGAGTGAGTTTCGTACTGGTGCTGGTAATCCTGCTGCAAATAACAATAATCTCATCGCCAATCCTGCTGATAATGATGCCGCTGAGATAGGTAATTCGATAAGATTAGCCGTTACAAATATAAGACAACAACAATATAACGAGGGATTTACCAAACGAAAAGCATTTGCCGCAGAATCTCGCCAAATAACGATGATGTTTCCGTTAAGTACAATCTTTGGATTTTGCCGTGATTATAACAAAGTGTTTCGAGGAATAAAACATACGCTTATATTAGATCGAGCTGATCAAAACGATTGTATAATTCACGCCGGTGGAGTGGCTGAGGGACAGTTTTCTATTACAAGATTAGCACTGTGGATGCCTCGGGTTGTCCCTTCATTAGCTAAAATGATGGAGCTCGAATCTTTACTAGCCACCTTTACAAAAAAGATACACTTCCAACAGAACAGGATTTATCAAACAGCCATTCCCAACGCGACTGATTACACGTGGCGTGTAACGACCACGCCCAGCGAACAACTACCGCGACACTTGTTCGTCGTATTTCAACGACAAGCACGTCGTAACCATCAGGAAATAAACAACTCCGTATTCGATAACCCAGACGTTAGACGAATATTTGTGAGAGTAAATTCGAAACAGTATCCTGAACGTGCAATCGAATGTAATTTTGCCGTAGACACCACCAGAAACATATCTCGTCCGTACATGTATCTTATGGAAGCAATGCAAAAATATCAGAACGCGGACAGTGGATCTCAAATATCAATAGAAGAGTTTCGATCGCTCTATCCCATCTTTTACTTTGACGTATCAAAACATTTGGAGCGTGTTGTGGGATCGACTGCAGATATTGAGGTCACGTGGACACTGGGCGATGTGCCAGGTGAACAGTATAACGTATACGCGCTATTGGTTAGTGATCGATTTCTGACCATCGATTCAATCAAAGGAAGAATGACAGTAAAAGTTTAATCTAACAACTTGGATATAACATTATGAAAACCAAATACACAACTCGAGAAATATACCTAACATCTGGTCAAGTTGAAAAATTATCAGCAGCTGTTGCTAAACGCAGCTCTGTTTCTTTGATGATCTCTCCGGAAACTTCAAATAAAATTGCAGTAAAAGTCATGCTAACGCAACAACAAGTCAATAAACTTGATCGCAACAAACCTTTTGTGCTGAAATTATCTGTTTCTCAGGTAACTGCAATGTCAAAAGAAGGTGGATTTTTTGGACCAGCGTTATCAGTAATAGCTAGCAAAGTTTTACCAGTACTTGGTACACTTGGACTTGCGGCTGCGTCAGGAGCAGTCTCTGGCGCAACGAAGAAAGCAGTCGAAGGTCGTGGTATCAAACAAATCTATCGTTAATTTTATGTAACAGTATAAAATAAAATGCCAACGAAAAAGTCGCCGAAAAAAACAAAATCATCGAAAAAAATAAAACAACAAAACGCAAACAAACAAAACAAGGAGGAATTATTCCTTTCGCTCCACTTTTAGCGGGACTAGCGGGAAGTCTGCTGCCAAACTTACTAGGAATCGGACGCGGATTAACTCTACCAGGGACCAGACGTTATTGAGCAATTTTGACATCATTGAAAAATTGAAGGACGTTGTTGGATTTCGAGGAGTATTTTCCAAGGATGAACTTGATGACGTTCCAACAGGCGGTTCTTGTGTTGTAAATATTGAAAACTTCAATGATGGCTCTGGCACCCACTGAGTTGCTGTCCACGATAACAATTATTTTGATTCGTTCGGACTTCCTCCAAGCGATCTCATAAAAAAAATATATTTTTAAAAAATTTGATCAAATAAATTATTCGTCTAATCAACTACAGCCGATTGGAACATCACCTTGTGGTTATTATTGTATCATGTTTGTCAGACAAATGCACCAGAGTAGAAGCTCTGGGAGTAAAAACTTTTTAAAGTTTATTTTACAATTTGATGAGCATCCTTCTCATGCGAATGATAAGATTGCAATCAATTTTATCTAAACTCCTTGATATAATAATGTCAACATACTGTCTCAAATGCAAAACTAAAACAGAGAACAAGGATGAGATGACGGAAAAACGAAAAATAATAGAACGATGTTAAAAAGTATTTGTGCAATCTGTGGTAGAAAGAAAAGTATGTTTTTGAAAAAACAAGTAGGATCTAGCGTTGATAGAGTTATCTTGATCGACGATTAATTTTATGAAACAAAATAAAATAAAATGAAATGCAATTGTGATTGTGACAAAGATCTTTGCATAGAACAAGATAAAATCATTACGTACTGTCAACGTTGTTACAACAGAGAAATAATAGGGTTAGGTATAGATATACATAAACTAATTGGTAAATTACCAAAACCAAAAGGCGGTTGGACTTTGCCTGGTCATCGGTATACAGGTCCTTACAATCCGCTAGATCAACAACTAGATGAAAACGACAATCCATTGCCAGGACAAGAGCCTTATAATCAAGTGGATGCAATAGCAATGCGTCACGATATCTGTTATCGTGATCATGAAAACTCGAAAGCAGATTGTGATAAAGTAATGTT
The DNA here is from genome assembly GCA_016746295.1 of Potamilus streckersoni. Lineage (NCBI taxonomy): Eukaryota > Metazoa > Mollusca > Bivalvia > Unionida > Unionidae > Potamilus > Potamilus streckersoni. The sequence goes on from JAEAOA010001866.1 coordinate 1,172,319, forward strand.
AGACGAATTACATGATATGGAGCCAACAAACATGAGAGAACGTTTTGATAGAAGATTTGTTCAGGGAATGATTGGAGCAAAATATAAACTCGGACTCGGAAAAAGTATACGATGATCTTGCAGTCGAACTACACAGACCTAAAAAAAAAGTTTCCGAGACGTAAAGTTATTGCAAACGCTGTAGATGATATCTGGGCAATAGATTTGGTAGATGTATCCAATCTGGCTCAGTTTAACGATAATAAGAAATATTTGTTTAATGTCACAGATGTTTTCAGCAAATACGCTTTTAGTGTGCCAGTTTCAGATCAAACAGGAACGTCAATCACTGATGCGCTAAAACAAATAATAACGAGTACAGAAAGAAAGCCAAACAAAATCTGGACTGATCATGGAGCCGAGATTTTTAACAAAAAGTTTGAGCAGTTTCTAGAACAAAATAATATTAAAAAATACGTTACAGGAAACGAAGGCAAAAGCGTTGTTGTCGAGAGATTTAATCGCACGCTAAACGAAAAATTACACAAACATATGACAGCTAAAAACACCAACAGGTACATCGATGACCTTTCTCAAATCGTAGGCGAATATAATAACACGAAACATCGAACCATCAAAATGTCACCCAATGATGCTATCAAAAATCCAATATTAGCAAACGAAAACATGTACCGCAGACATAAATTTAAGGTCGGTGATAAAGTTAGAATCTCTTTGACTAAAAAGATATTTGAAAAAGGATTTACTCCAAACTGGAGCGAAGAAGTATTTGTTGTTGATAAAGTACTCTTAACAGTACCGGTAACATACTCGTTGAAGGATTCATTAGGTGAGCCTATAATCGGAAGTTTCTACGAACAAGAACTACAAAAAACTGAACAAGATGTTTTCGTTATCGAAAAAGTGATTAGGAAAAAAGGAGATAAAAGTTTAGTCAAATGGCGTGGGTATAGTGATAAATTTAACAGCTGGATTCCAACCCGGTCGATTTTATCGACTGTGAAATAATGCTATTATAAATTTCCTCATACTTTCGTTTGATAGATACACCTTTTACTGGTTTACATAATGATATTAGATATTGTCTGCGATCGTCAGAGATCGTCATTAGATTAAAAATCTTGACAAAGATGAAATCAAATTTTATATTTTTCTGTCGACCTGAAATTTTAATGTTTAAGAAAGGTCTGATTAACTGCAAAAATATCTGCTGTTCGGTAACGGTAAAATTAAATTTTATAATTTTTTTAGCAATGTGATACTTGACATTATATTTTCCAGTGGTTGGTCTGCTATAATTATATCTGTTAACGACGGTGACTATTTAACCATCATCAGACTCGTTGTTATACAAAATATCATCTTCGTTATAACCAATAGATTTGTCTATCATATCATTAGAGATTGTGGAGACCTTATCGCTGATATCACTAGTATCTTCTTTGTATAGTTGAACGAGTCGTTTCATCATATCCATATTATAATATACTTTTTATCTAATTTGTTGTTATAAGATGACTGTCAAGGTAAAATATCACCAAAAAGTTAAGGTATTAAATTACCACGAACTGACCGAATCAGTAAGAAAATGCCTGTCAGGTTATAGTTCATATTCCGTTGACGTTATTGTAATGCAAGGTGATTCTCATAAAATATTACTAACAGAAGCAGAAAAAAAAATTGATGAAAATGCAGTATCGACGATAAAATTTGATTGCGATGATATTATAGCATTTGCTCATCATTGTTTGACTAAAACCGAATTACAAAATATTATTAATCATCATATCTAAAAATAATACTAGCATCATATTTGTTTGAAAAAGCTGATTTTGTTGCTCCATCAGCTACAAATTTTACTGCTCTGGGATTTATATTATAATATTTCGCCGCAGCTGTAATTGATTTGAATTTGATCTCCTCATCCGTTTCAAGGTTTAACGAAATAACAGGTTTTATTGGGCATCTAAAATTAATACCACCACCTCGTCCTTTTCTCACATTTTCCTGTTGGGTCACTAGCTCCAGATTTTCCAATCGATTGTCTGTTTTTACGTTATTGATATGATTAATAACCAGACCATTGGGTATAGATCCGTTGAACACCTCGTAAACAAACCTATGACCAGTATAACAAACTTGATCTGTCGATGTTCCTCTAACAGTTACTATAAGATATCCCATATTGTTCATAGAACTAAGAACTTTTTTAGTTTTTCTGTTTCTAATAATACCGCGATCGTTAGCCTCGTATAAATCAAAGACCGGATGCGGCTGAAACTCGTCTTGTAAGGATAAATTTTCAATATTATCATCAGTGACTTTACCGTTCACATGATATACTCGTTTCCCCTTTGGAATATCATCGCAGAACAACGTGTAAATAAAATCTTTTCTAAACATCGTAATCCTCTCGGCATTATGTCCCTTTACACTAATCGTATAACCCGCTGACGTTGCTTTACCAACAGATATTCCAGTAATGATATTAATAACCGAACCAAGTGCATTTCCAGCGTACAGGTTGTACTTCGGATAAACATGATATACCTCTTGCTTGATAGCGCTCGTCAGATTTTGTGTCATTATACTAATAGTAATTTTTTATCTCTAATTGTTTTTCTAGCGCATGCGCAGTGTGCGGTAAATTATCAATTAGATATTAGACTATAGTATAGCGATGTTGAAATTGCGTGATATAGCCAAGAAGAGACTTATTGGAGAACCTGTTAAAATAGCGACTGCTTTTGCAGGTTTTGATAATAGTTATCAGTTTGATAATCAAAATGTTTTAGTAAATTTTACTGAAACAAATCTCTTTCATCTGCTACAGACGACTGTAAAACGTGAGCTTGAAAAACACAAGGGTCTAAGATTGTTAGTGCAATATCACGTTATATTTTCAAAACTACTTGTGACGGAAGAATCTACTAACAAGGAAATTGCAGACCCTTACATCAACGCAAAATCTAGACGTGTTTTACTTGGTAGTGATCTTTTGTCGCTATCTAATGAAATACACCAAGAAATTTGGGAAAAAATAGAAGAATTTACCGAATTAGGTTCGGGTTGGAAGTTTGAAATGATCAAGGAAATTTTGTTTCACACGATGAAATATGACGCATTACGCGGTAGTTCGTATATCGACCTGCCACCAAAAATAAAAAATAAACAGTGCTGTATAAACATAAAAAACGTCGATAGCAAATGTTTCCAATGGGCTGTTCTTTCCGCGCTATTTCCAGCAGAAAAAAATGCTGATCGTGTTGAGAAGTATATCAGTCACGTGTCAAGATTAAATTGTGCTGGTATTGACTTTCCAGTGGCAGAAAATCAAATACCAAAGTTTGAAAAGCAAAATAATGTTTCGATGAACGTTTTCGGATTAGATGAAAAAGAAAATGTCTATCCGAGGTATATTTCTGAAAAAGCTTCACAATCGACTATCAATTTACTGTTTTATAAAAATCATTACGTTTGGATCAAAAACTTTAACAGACTAGTTGGAAGACAGTATAATAAAAATAACAACAAAAAGTTCTTTTGTTATCGCTGCTTGCACGGTTGTAGAGACAATGAAACATTACAAAAGCATTTGCAGTACTGTAGTGACGTACAAAGAATAACAATGCCATCTAAAAAAGATAGCGTGTTACAGTTTGTCCATCATAATCACAAACTAAAAATTCCTTTCGTCATATACGTTGATTTTGAATGCTTACTTCAACCTGTACTTGGCGTAGAAAATGATCCTAACCAATCGAGTACAAGAAAAATTCAAAATCATGTTCCGTGCGGAGTAGCGTACAAGGTAGTTTGTTACGCTGATTCGAGATTATCTAAACCAATCCAACTCTATCGTGGTAAAAATCCAGCTGTCTGGCTTCTCAAGCAATTGATTAACGAAGTTGATTATATATTTACTCGCTTGAAAAAAGTAAATCCAATGATAAAATTGACACCTCAACAAGAATCTGATCACGAGCAAGCAGAAATTTGTCATATTTGTGAAAAAGCTTTTGACGATGACAATGTCAGGAAAAAAGTACGTGACCATTGCCATTTGACCGGACAGTATCGTGGAGCGGCTCATGACCAGTGTAATTTAAAATTTCACGCTCCAGATTTTATTCCAGTTATTCTTCACAATTTTCGAGGATATGATAGTCACATCATCGTAGAAGCTTTTGGTGATCCTGAGATAAAAGCTCATCTAAAACTCAATAATGTCATCAAATGCATTCCAAATAATTTTGAAAAGTTTATGTCAGTTACGCTAGGTAAATTACGTTTTATTGACAGCCTGCAGTTTATGGCAGCATCGTTAGATGAGCTAGTAAAAGGTTGTAGTAAATTTAATAACCTAAGAGACTGTTTTGGAGATAAATTTAATCTACTAGCTAAAAAAGGAGTTTTTCCATACAAATATCTCGACGATTGGAGTAAATTTGATGAAACATCTTTACCTAGCAAAGACAAATTTTACTCGCAACTTAAAAATGAAAATATCACTGATGACGAGTACAATTATGCACAAGATATTTCGAAAGAGTTTGATTGTGAGACTTTTGGTGATTATCATGATTTTTATTTGAAAACTGACGTGTTATTATTAGCAGATGTTTTTGAAAGTTTTCGAGAAGTGAGTTATAATAATTACGGACTAGATCCTTGCTGGTATTATTCTGCCCCCGGACTGTCATGGGATGCTCTGTTGAAATTTAGTAAGGTAAGGTTGGAATTACTGACTGATGTTGATATGTTCAATTTTATCGAAAAAGGTACCCGAGGCGGTATTAGCGTGATAACGAAGAAATATGCTGAAGCAAACAACAAATATTTGAAAGAGTATAATCATGACCTTCCTTTAAAGTATATAGTTTATCTAGATTGTAATAACTTGTACGGGTATTCGATGGCAGAATCAATGCCATTTGATGGATTTCATTGGATCACGGCTGATCAATTTCTATCAGAGACAGAAAAAAAGATACCCGACGATGTTTCGTATTTCGTTGAAGTTGATCTCGATTATCCAACTTCGCAACACAAATTGCATAACGATTACCCTTTCTGCGCGGAATCGATGGTTATAGAATATAGTTTGTTATCAGAAGAACAACAAGCGTCAGCATTACCAAGACAACATTCTATGGTAAAGAAACTAGTACCAAATTTGCTTCATAAACGTAATTATGTTTTGCATTACAAAGCTTTAAAACAAGCAGTCGATGCTGGTCTCGTGTTGAGAAAAGTTCATCGCGTACTAAAATTTAATCAGTCGCCGTGGATGAGAGGTTATATTAACTCGAACACTACAAGAAGAGCTGCGGCAAAAACTGATTTTGAAAAAAACTTTTTCAAACTGATGAACAATTTTGTTTTTGGTAAGACGATGGAGAATATTAGGAAACGCGTAAATATCGAACTAGTCAATGATGTCAATCGCAGAAACAAACTTGTGTCAGACGATGATTTTGTGAGCATGAAAATTTTTAATGAGAATCTTGTTGCGATACAAAGAAGAAAAACAAATCTAAAACTAAACAAGCCGATCTACGTTGGAGCTTCAGTGTTAGATTTATCAAAGTGGCTGATGTATGATTTTCATTATAATTTTGTTAAAAATCAATGGCCGGCTAGTAGATTATTATTTACTGATACTGATTCGCTCGTATATGAAATCGAATGCGAGGACGTCTATCAGGATATGCATGATAATAGATATCTGTTTGATCTTTCTGATTACCCACGTGACAGTAAATTTCATGACGACACAAATAAAAAGGTTATTGGTAAGTTCAAAGATGAAATGAACTCGAGCGCTATCAAATACTTTATCGGATTACGTAGTAAAATGTATGCCGTATTGTTAGACAATAATAAAATAACAAAAAAGCAAAAGGTCTGCCTCGTGATTTTGTTAAAAAGTTTATAAAATTTGATGACTATAAGTATGCACTTGATGGCGGTGTTAGTTTTACAAGAGCTATGTCAATTCGGACAAATCATCATAAGCTCGAAACAGATGTCCTTATCAAACGCGGTTTGAGCAATTTTGATGATAAACGTTATTGCGAAAATGGGGTAGATACACTTGCACTTGGGTATTGTCACGATGATAGATCTATACTTGACATTATCTTTGCAAACTAAAATTTTATCTAAACTTAAGAAATAACGTTTGAAAATTTGACAGTGACAAATAGCTAAAGTAACAAAATCAAATATTTAATGATGGACAACAAACCATTGACAGTTGAAATTAATAATGAAACATCAGGCATATGCTTTAGTGGTACCCGTGACAAGTTAAAACTTTCGCTCATCAGATCTGATGACAGCGAGTATTTTAATTATCTCGAACAATTGTATCAAAAGTTGCTTGCGGAATTTAAAAACTTTCACTGTCCGATTAGTCAGCAAAAATACACCAAACTTACAATTGATCTTGATCGGTCAAAGGTGTATTTTATCGACAAAAAATACCCTCTTAACAAATCACAAATAAAAGATTTGTTTGAGTCCCGTCGTTATGTGAGCGGTAAAGTAAAGTTTAGCCTCTATTACCATGATAATGAAATATTTTTGATATCTACAGTTGAGACATTAACAGTTGGTAATGAGGTATAATACCACTTACCTTACTGGAATTCTAATGCGTAATTTAGTCCACAATCGCCACGCTCTGCTAAATCGTAATGATTTGGAAAATTGAGTCTGACATATCATTTTGCTTATTCTGGAAGATCACGTAATTAAATTTTACCTGTTACCTAGATATTTTGCAACAGGTGTTCTATTGTATTTGTTTGGAGGTCTAGAGGGGTGGGGAGAGGGGTTGTTGAGCTCGGATTCTTAGCGCAATTATTGATTGCAACAGGTGTTCTATTACGTTACCTAGGTATTTTGTATTTGTTTGGAGGTCTGGAGGGGTGGGGAGAGGGGTTGTTGAGCTCGAATTCTTACTTTCTTCTACTACTATAAATAGCTTAAAAATGACGTTTTCTAAATCCAAATTTTTTTTCTAAAGCTTGTAAATTTGTCGAATATCTCTCACTCCATTCCATCTGGCCACCATGTTGCCACGCGTACCATGTGCCAAACGTATAATAAAAGGGCCATTTTTTTAATATTTATAATGAATTTTTCACAAGTAACTATTATGTAAACAATAATAATTTAACTATTTTGACACGAAAAATGAAAAAGTGCTGTTAATATCATTAAATCAATCATAATATTCCAGTCAGGTTGAAGTTATAGGAATTCATATTAGTTTGATGTGTTTGGTGTTTTCCAGTCTATTAGATTATATAAACAAACAAGTTTATGTTCAGATAAACGATTCGTTGTTTTTAAATTATTTATTATCCAGATGATCATGCCCAGAGCATGTGAACATTTTCTTTATCATGTGCTGAAAAATGGCAATAAACTTACAAAAACCAAACGAAACCAATTCACTTCTCCCAAAGAATATAGAAAAGTGACATACAATTAGCACAAAAATAGTACATAAGTTCACAATAAAAAATGACACATGTCCATGTTCAATGAAACAAATATCTCACCTGGATAGATGACACTTATTTGTATTCAAAATATATATTATCAACGCATATAATTAGCATGTACGTGTCATAACATGAATGCTGTAAAGATGTGTCATCTTGTACCGCTTGTTTCTAGTACATAAGATTTTGGACTCAACGAGTTCTTAAAAAAGCAACTTGTGACTAATGTCGAGTACCTGTCATAGATTTACAGTCCGAAGAAATTTCCTTTACAATTTTAGTGAAGACTGATAAAGTGATTTTTGGGAAGAATGTTTTTTTAAAAAAAAAACTACTTTAAAAAAAAACATTTAGCTGGAAAACCGAATGGCAGATTAGCACAAATATCATGAGTAAAAATTGGCTGTTTGGGTAAGTAATCATAATTTAATCTTTGTGGCATGTTTACATACTACTGCAAAACCCTTGTTGGCCGAATGGTCTAAAGCGGTCATTTTTACCTGTCACTGTTGTCTCACCTCTGTCTCGGTTGATTCTAGGGCTTGGCTAATGTTAGCATTTGAGAAAGCTTGCCAAAAGCTTTCTATGGAACACCATTTTCTAACGGGCTTTTCCCGAGCTCTTTCTCCATCGTGTTTTTGAAATAGTGTAATCAAAGACTGATGGACGAAGTAATAAACAGAGAAATGTATAGACGGATAGATGACATCAGATGGGCAAAGATACGTAGAATAAATGCTCTTAGACTTCGGTTAGGTGAGTTTAACATTTTGCAGTATCAGTATTTTCATTTATTCACAAGTACATGCTTTTTTCAGGATTAAATGAACATACGAACACGGATGTAGCTTGAGGACCGATGTAAAAATAAATGAAAGTAAAATCAGCTGAACGTAGGAAGAAAGTACAAACTATGGTACAAATACGCTTTCTTTTCATCGTCTTGTTAGATTCCATAAAACAGAACAAAACACGATACAAATGCACTTTGTTTTTTCATCTCTTTAGGTCACATCTAGAACGCAAATGATATGGCTTAAATGCATTTTCGTTTTTTTTTCATCTCGTTTAGTCATATCTATAAATTATTAAATACGGTACAAATAAATTTTATTTTCTTCATCTTGTAGATCACGTATTAATGTAACAGAAAAGAAACAAAACCAAAAACTTATTTAAAACTTAAAAAATTTAACTATTAAAGTAATAAATGAGACATTTGAGAGGAACTTGTAGTATAATGAAGTGAATAAAAATTTAGTCCTTATAATGGTCTACGAAAGTCCTAAACGATTGAAAAGTCCCTTATAATTTCAGTACCGGAAATGCACTCGTCCTCCAAGAACCGTAACTTATCAAGATGTCACTGCCCAAAATTCTCTGGAAAAAATTTTTAAACTTCGAAAATAATAAAATTGTCCAAATAATAAGCACCTTCTATCACCACTGAACAGACCAACAAATGTTTTCCTCTCGAAAATATATGTCTATAAAATAAACTACGCCTGCAGACTTGCATCAGGAACACAAAAAGTGTGATTGACTCCAAAACTCGGAATGAGTGAATGCTTCAGTTTCTCTTTATATACACCGTATATTTTGACTGGTTCGCAATAGACCCCATGTGACAACGTGCACTATTGATTTACGACAAATTAAGTATATTCACATTACCTCATGCAACCCATTTGTTTCCACATATGGAACATCGATATCTCATCCGTCCCTGAGAGAATACGCCATTGGCGCCATTTTAAGTTTTATTACGATTATTATTACTAATATATGTAGATATATAGATATATAGATATATAGATATATATATCTATATATCTATAGATATATATATATATATATATATATATATATATATGTATATATATGTATGTATGTATGTATGTATGTATGTATGTATGTATGTATGTATGTATGTATGTATGTATGTATGTATGTATGTATGTATGTATGTATGTATGTATGTATGTATGTATGTAATCAGTTACGTCCACAGCCGTTTCAGACCCTGGCCGTACCGAGATCCAGATAATCTTAGACAGTGTCCCTTTTTGACGTCTCCAGTCAGTGTCCTGTTGCTTTTTAGTGAGTTCCGGCAGCAGTTCCAACAGCACCAAGTGCAGCTTTTTGCAACGTCTGTAACCGCTGATGAAATTAGCGCTTGTATTGCCGCTAGATATGGAAATATACCGCCGGTTTTTGTTGTGTCGCTTATCGCATTCGTAGAATGATCAAGTCGAACGCCAGTTCTTGATTTCTTGGCGTCATTGTAGTGCTTGAGATAACGTTCATTCAAAATTAAATTTTGGGGGGTTTGCAACGCCGCTGATTTCAGAGTTTTTTTCGCCATAATTCTTCTTCGATGCAGATTGAAGTCTTTTAATCAGACCAAGAGTCAGAGTAACATTGATAAGATGATATGTCAGTATAACATCATGACTGATCTAATTACACGTTTTCATTGAGCACATCAATAACACTCATTCGTCCGCCAACACCGTCAAGCAACATTGTTTTGTCTGACAGTAAATCAGCCATTGCTCTGTAACTATGAGAACCAACACCTATATTATTAACAGTTGAATATCAACGACAAATTGAACAAATGTAGATGTTATAGTGAGACATAATAGATTATACAAAGGGTTGAGAAATCAAGCTAAGTAATCTGCAAACCAGAATCACCAGTCTGATCACACCCCATTAATCTCATCAAATTATGATACGCCCGTACTTCGTTGTTTTGCTTGAAATTCAGTAGTATGACTTCGGATGTTTCCTCATATACATGTAACCTCAGCGAAATCGTAGACACAGCTAATCAATTAAACACCACTGGGTTACTTTCTTGATTTTCTAATCTTGTTTTAATTTGAAACGCAACGAATATATGTCATGTTGCTGAAATTCCCTGTTGCGACTCTACTTTATCTGCCATGCAAATGAATTTCCTGTGCTTGTAACTGAGTCTGTGGTCATTGTCAGACACGACATCGTTTATTTGCCTTCGTTATTCATGAACAATTAAAGCATTTATTCTGTGAGCGATGGAGTCATTTCTGGCATCCTAAATGCAAGTTTTGTTTATTTTACTTTACCTACAGACGCAGGATTATCTCTCCAAATCATTCGCTGTCAATGGACTGTCGGATTAAATCAACTGTATGTTTGGCCCCGAAGATAACTTTTCAAACATCTCTGCAGTATCCTAAAGCATGTGACAACTGTATCACACAGCTGAATCTACCTTCAGCATTAATTTCAGATCGTCGTACCGCAAATCCTAAGTTAAATTCTGGATTTTAGCCATGTATTACCGGCGCTATATCGGCGTCTGCAAAGTTTCTTTGTCGTCTCTTCTCATACTGAGTATGGTCAGGATTGAAAGTACTATCCTTTGAGAATATCATAGAAGGGCCAGCAGACCTTGAATAATCAACGGAAAATCTTGTAATACCGAGTATCATGGTAACAACATCGACGCCATTGTAACATACTTCTATTTGCCTACTGTCAATCATATGCACGGCGCTTTTAAATAACGCCATAATGCCATTATTAACAAATCTACGTTGTTATTTGCAGCTTATGGATTGTTTTTATCACTTAAAAATCTACCCTGAACTTCATTAAATGCCACGGCAGGTAGGAAATAAATGGATGTATCTTGGACTTGTAGTTCGATGCGCTCACGTTGGTTTGGTTCTCGAACTTCATAAGAATAATACTGATAATCACGCACTGATTCATCTTTGAGGATTTTTGCGTTCATGTCAAATGCTGGATCAGATACACGTTTGAATATTTTATAATAATTAGTTGTAGTCTAACGCAGTGTTCTGACACCGATCAATATTACCGATGATGATGGGCCCAATCACTACCCACTATTAAATGGTTAGCCTTTTTTCTATCTCACATGATGCTTGTTTTGTTTTTTTTCGTAATGGAACTTCTTCTAATTCTTTCAAACGCTCATTTGCAGCTTGATTTATTATTTTGCTGACATTTGCTGGCATCACATCGGTAGTGGGCAGTTCTTCTGTAATGTTTCCTTCGCTGCTGGGCAGTTTTACAAGAATGCTTGCGTTAAAATGCTTCACATTCTGCTGTGTTTTTCGTTGCACTAATAGTGCGAGACTGTCTTTTGCTGCAGAAAATGCTTTACCATCAAGATTATCGACAGTACCAATAGCCTTATCACAAACAACTTCGATGGATTTCATACCTAATTGTTTTTCAATCGGAATAGATTTTTGGGCTAACTTTCTAAATAAACTTTGAACAACAACGCTGAGTCCATCTCCGTGGATCATTTTATAAATCAGTAATCGTGAATGTATCACCCTGACGCTTTCAGATCTACGTTGTACATTGTGTATAATCATGATATTTTGTTATTGCCCATAACTGATCACTCACTGTGGTAACCGTCGGTAATAACATCGATCTTCTCTCTATATACTTCACTGTCCATTACGCCGCTGGCAAATAACGCCGAAAATATCGGCGTCTTCATTATTTCGTGGGGTTTGTTACCGGCTTGCCATCCACAAGTCATAATTTCTAGTCGATCAACATCCGGGAGGCTGTTATTGGGACAAAATTTATCCTGAATTACTAGCGATCATATTACCACCTTATTTTCTACGATGAGAGGCAATGTCACTTCGGTTTGCTCCTTCAGGAAGTTCTTCTACACGAGGCGATCCAAATTGTGATATTTTGGGCGATAATATCTCTCCAAGCAATGGAATTTTAGAAGCTTCATTCACCCGTTTCTGAAATTCTTTAAATAAAGGCTTATATTTTTATGATTTTATTTGTACGGTAGTATTTTCGAAATATAAAATGAAATCACCTTGATTCCGAAACATCTGCGGTTTCTGGATCCAATAGTTCACGACGAATTTTGATATCCTGCTGCAGCAACCGTTGCAGGGTTTTTTATTAAGTATTATTTCATAACTTTCTCTGGTAAAGTCAGCAGGTATTTTTAAAAAGTTCTGGTTCAACAATAAGATCCCTCATACCACAAGCTTCGTCGAGTCTATCAATCTATTCCTCAAATTATTCCTATAATGGTTGTTGAGCAGTAGCTATCCCAGCTGAAAACTTTCTAAGAATCTTTTTTGGTTTGCTAAGTTCCTTTTGCTATGTTTTTTTTTTTGTTGATTTAGCTGCTTATTCCACCAACGTAAGAAGATCTTTAGTGACCTTTTGACTGGATTAACTAACTGTTCTGTAACCTATGTAAATTCCGCATGAGCAGCTGTTGTTTTACAGAATTACAGACTGAAACATACTTCTTAATCGCATCCAGTCGTTGTCGAATTACTTTTACTCTGGAAGATTCCATATTAAGCGCAGAATCACACATTGTTATTATTATTATTATTATTATTATTATTATTATTATTATTATTATTATTATTATTATTATTATTATTATTATTATTATTATTATTACAACAACAATTGAATTACAGATCTCCAAGTCAGAAGATATACAAGAGTTTACGGTATATCCAGTAATTAAACTTAATTAAATGCATTTTCCGAATACAATAAATTACTAGGATCTCGATATGACTCAATTTAAAATTGCCCTGCTCACGTGTTTAAGCAATTAATAACACGCAGAAATTCCCTATTGAGGTCAACATGCTAACACTGAGGAATTTACAGGTAAAATTGTTTATTTTACACTCTGTGGAGACTTATTTTGCCGTCGTCTTTTTAGGAACACATTCTTTAATGACAGCAGATTCACCTATTTCACTTTACTAGCTCTATATGTGGATTACAGATGGAGTACGAATTTAGATATATTATTTATTTTTTTAAATAGCGCCGTTTATATTGATACATTCTCCGTGAAAAACACTCAGTCTGTTTAGAAACACTTTTTTTTTAAATAACATTATTTATGTATTTTATTTCAACTGAATATTCTGCAGCACGGGATAATTATATTTTTTTTATTTATCAACATGCGTGTATGTATATATATATATATATATATATATATATATATATATATATATATATATATATATATATATATATATATATATATATATTAGGTTTAGGTTTCAACAGATATCTTTAGAATTGGCTGTAATATAATGGTAACTTCGTTAGATTTCTAAACCATTTCTGGTATACTTTGTGGGTTCGAGCCCCAATATCGGCATGTTGCTGGCGGGTTAAAACCTGAAGTGATTGGGGAGGGGGCGTAGGTGAAGCGTTCGAAAGTCAACCGAAAAACGTACTGATAGCTGACAATTTGAGCACATCCATCAACAGTCGAACTTATTGTTGGTGTGGTTTTGCATTACACTAGGTTCCCCTGGGGGTGGGTATGCGAAAATTGTCGGAAATCACTGAGTACCCTGTTGACCGTAGAACCATAGCCTGTGCAAAATTTATGGACAACCGTCTCAATTTCCAGTATTTGGTTTTGTATCTAGGAATTAACCGGAGATGTCCATTTCCCCCACCCTATTTACAATGTCTGTTGTAATATACAGTAACGGTAAAGAACCCAAAAATAGCCAGAGATAATTATGGCCAGAAATACATGAAAGATACAGCCAGAAATATATGAAAGATATAGCTAGAAATGCGTATGTAAAATCCAATACTAAAATTAGACCTCATTGAAGAGTACCTCGTGAAGGGACCTCACGAAGTCAGAGATTGGAAGAGTGAGAAAACCTCATTGAAGGGTACCCCATGAAGAGAACCCTACGAATGGATATAAACTGGCACAAACAAAAATAACTGGCAATGAATTGACAACTAAGCTTACCTACAAAACACTCAGCCTCTACAGTCTATTTTTGCAGAAAGCAGTCCACCTCAACTGATAATAAAATATGAGGAAACAACAGACAGTGCTACATCGGAATCTAACGAAGTGGAAACGGATCCATATAGGAAGTCTTCAAGGACATGCTCATCAAAGCAACACGGGATGATGAGAAAAAAGCTGGAAACTTCGTCAGCGCTATAAAATACTTGGCAAGGAGATTACTTGATACCTATAAACCATGCCTGCCCAATGGCACTTCAGAGTATGAAAGCCTCCTAGTGGATTCCGTCAAATACTTGTGTCAACTTCACGGGTTTGAGGCATTCCCAGAATTGACCAGGAAGGACCTTCATATACCTCAAGTGCTTAAGTGACTGGAAGAATGCCAAGGAACCTTTGGAGAATACCATAAAAGCCCTATTCAGGACTCAAATTGCCTTATCAAAGGATATCTAATTTGGCTTCAATACCCGACTAGATAAAACTCAATAACCCAATTTCATCCTTTGGTGGCCATCCAAAATTAATTTAACCAGTACTCAAAACCAAATATTAACGTACAAAAAAAACCTGAATGTCGCTTAGACATTAACATATCTAAATTAATAGGGACAAGTATTGTGTACACTTTGTACTAGAACAATGTTGGATAATAAGGGATAAAAAAAAACTTTAACTTTACTTGACTATGGTCAATTGCACAGATGGCTAACGCATTATTGATAGGGCTGTCCACTAGTACAATAGGACTTAATTTAACATATGTTCGGCTCGGTGTTTGCGTTTGGCGCCCTCCACCCTGGATCCCTTTACACCTTTCCACAACCACTAATTAAAAAGCACAGCCATCGCATATAACGCGGTGTTGTATTGGCTTCATTCCTACAACACCGAACAATTAAAAAGCCCGACAATCGGACATTAAATAGTCGCAAAAGAACTCAAGTAGGAACGTAAGCGATTTCAGTTCCTAATCAATAAGATATGTGTTTTTGTTTTTGTGTTCCTCCGATTCTGGGTCCATCCGTTTCCTCTGCTTTCTGGACTAGCAAGGGTGCGTGTGTGGGTATTTTCCCATTCGTCTTAAGCATCATTGATGATATAACTTTAGCACAGTGAGTATGCTTGTTTCTACTCAACTCACCGTATATCCCATGAGATGCATCCGTCCCAGATTCGGTAATTAATTAGGAAGAAAGCGTGGGAGTTAATTAATTAGGAAGCAACACGTGGGAGTTGTCGCTCTTTTCCACTCAGCCACCCAGGGTCCCATTTCCGGCATATGTCTGGCATGCATGAAAAAAGCCTTACTATTGTTAAAATCATATGTAGTGGAAAGGAAACAAACTGCGTCTGTAACTAGAAAAATAGTCCAGCCCAAATTATATTTGTTTCTTTGTTCCACGGGATTCTGTTCAACAGAAGATGATGTTATTATCCAGTGTAGAGATTCGTACTTCCGATGTGAAGTCATGGGTTACAGAAACTAGCTGCAAATCAATGATGATAAAACTTGAGCCATTCTGATCATCAAACAAAGAATGTTTCTTTTATGTCTTTTACCTTGTAGAATGACGCATATACATCACTTGATGACCGTGTAGAGTAATAGACTGACATTTGCACAAGACCTTCATATCAGTCTATTTTTTATCAGGCCTGGTAAATTATATTTCAAAACTGCAGCCTTCACCATAATGTTTACATTTTTAAGTTCTCTTTAACCTGATATATCGCATTCAAGAGAAGTATCCCCAACGTACAGATGTTTTACGAATAAACTTCATAAATCAAGACATCGAAATGCATAGAGGCATAGTTTCCAAACTCCATCCATAGTGTTCAGAAGCTTCAGAAAATTCAAAAGATATAGTACGTCCACCACAATCGAGTCATCCAGGCATTTTTTCATTTGCGCACATTAGTTCCATCAGTTTCGATAAAAGTGACTCATTTTAGCCTTTGGTACTACATATGTATGTCCAAAGTTAGATGCAATATATATATATACATCTTTTTAATCATATATTCTATATGTTTAGTTCATGGACAAGTGCCCAGATAATTGGTATATATCTAAACGTTTTCGACTCTGGATCTCTCGTGCTAATTTGCTAGTTGAAATGTTTACATCCTGTTTTTGCTTTTCATGTGACATAAATATTCTTAAAACCCATCAATTGCACGGCCTCGTTACCAATCTTCAACTTGTAAAATACGAAAACTATCTTCCACATCAATGTTACTGTCATTTATCTCTGTATCGCCTTAAGGAAGTGCACAGGCCTCCAATGCACAAAATCAGGCGGTGGCACTGCACCTGTTACAGCACAATGAGAGTACTCTCAGAGCAGTATAAATATGCAATATAACTTCATCGCTGATGATGTGTCCAACAATTTTGAAGAGCTAAACAATGACTTTTGATCCGGTAGCTTGATGTGGTGTACTTTCTGGACCAAGTGTTGGGGTCCAATGCTTTCCACTAATGACAGTGCACAGAAACTCTTAGAAATTGATAAGAAAAATATTATTCACTGATTAACAATAGATTCCGTGTTTTCTTCTGTAACTTTTTCGAAAATCGATTAGAAGACTCACAAACATAAAAACTGTCAGATCTCGAATGCAAGATACTGCATATCCAGGTTGATTTTTACCTCTTGATAAACAGGACGGTCCATTATGTTTGACGTGAACCGACATAAATCCATTATTATGGGGTTGGTAATGATTCACCATTTTCTTCATGTTGTTCAAATTTATTCTTGTTTCTAAAAGTCATACTTGTCTATTTTCGATTGTTGGAGTACCAATAGTTATAATATGATAGCATCACATACATGTGTTCATGTTTGTCATTGTCGCTGGAACTTCTGATTAAAACTAAGATATGTCAATGTCTTTCTTGGGAAATGATCTAAAATCATTTCTTTAAATGGTTTATCATTTGTACTTTTTCTTCTGTTATTATCTGGAAGGGTTGTTTCGTATGACCATATCCTTTTTTTTTTCATGTGTATAGCCCTTATGCTAAATTTCTCATGGTTTTATTATCTGAAACAGAGTGGTCCAACTACGAGCCAGCGGGTCATTTTTTTTTTTGTGGTCCGCGTTCAAATTAAAAGTCAGTTCTATACTTGTTATATAATTTACTATAAAATCTATCATGTATGGCTCACGAACTTTATAATTTTAGTCCATGGGGCATATGGTGTTAAAGATGTTGAACCACCCTAATATTCAGTACTAAGTTAGTCTAAATAAAAGTAACTGTTAAAGCAGTATTATGATTTGAAATGATAAAAAAAAATCGAGCCGAATAATAATTTTAAGTGGGAACAGAAATAACAAATTACCTTGTATCTGTGAAATATAAGTACTTTGGACGTGGACAATAATAAAAGGAAATGTTTAAATTATACGTATACGTAAGAGGGATATTTTAGAGTTTAGTGTGCTGAACAGCAGCTTTGCAAAGGTTCTGATCTTCAACAGAATTGTGCTATATACATAAGGCAGTGAATTTCATTAAAATAAAATATCTGGATATTATTGATCCGCATCGATTATAAACAGCATGCAAAACATCCACATCGTCATGATAGTATTACAAAACGCAGTATAATCAAAACCGAAATTCAAACAAATTTTTAAAGACAACATTTAGAGATTTTACAATATTGGCTGATTTAAAGTTCCTTCTTGTGTTACAGAGATAATCATCATATTTTATGATTTGGATGGAGTTTAATCTCTCTGATAAACAAATATATTTTGTGCCCTTTCGATGAAGACTTCAAAGGAGTAATACAACAACTTTGCAGAACAACAAGGTAGATGGAAAATAAGAGATTGTGTTGGCTAATTAATACAAGTGGAGATATAGCAACCACATATTTCTTTAAGTTATGTATATTTAATTGAATTGTTTGTCTTTTAGTTTTAAATTTGTTTATATCCTAACATGTTATTGCATGTAACGTTGTTTGCTGGACTTGACCTTGTCCAAAATTGAGTCAATTTCTTCTTGACCTGATTGACGTTTCCTATTTTTTAACTTCATTTATGTACACAACTAATAATAACGTCATTAATCTCTATGTTTATGAGCTTATTATCAAGATAATCATTCAGGTAAATAAAAAGGCGTAAATATGTTGATCAGGGTCAGGGTTTTGGAGATTCCTAAAGGAATGTGCATCTGATACACAATGACTGATCAGTCTTGGAAAAGTTACTATTATTACGAGTTGCATACAAGGCTTTAGTGCAAGAGAACGAACTGGTAGTTCCATAGTGCAATTAGAATAGATCTACAGGCAGAGAACTTCATGATTAAAACGAACATGTTTCATCGATGCTATGTAGGTCCGACCTAAAACTGATAATACTACAGCAAATATTGCATAGAGTGATGTCATACAAGGATACATCAGTTGAATAATAATGATTACAGTATGCATTGCACAGTCCCGTCTTGCCTCTGTTGTAAAATCATCTGTCTGGTATAACAAATAATTTTGCGGACGCATTTTGGTATTGCTATATCAATAGCTCATGTTTAAACAAGCTCGACAGTCAACGACAACATGCAGTTATTTTCTTAAATTTTAGTATACCAGTGGTAATAATGAGCATTATAGAGTCCAATATGGTACTATGGAAATATCCGCCCTTCGGTCATCATTGATTGAGACTTGATCTGGCACTAAGGGCAATTGTGAAAAATGTCAATAAGATTAACATTGAATTCATTATAGGAATTTAACATTGTGGGTCACTCTGGGTGCGAGCGCCCACACTCACTCACCAGCTCCCAAACACACTGACCACCACACTGACCAATAAATATCCTTACTGGCCATATTACTGCTGAGAGTATTTTTCCATAATACGACCAGAGGGACAGCAAGGGTGAGCTTATTATCAGAAAATTCCTTAGGAATATATGTCAGTCTGTTTTAAAATGGGGTATATAGACTTAAAATCAAGAATAGACCTTTGATTGGATATATACGGCATGCAAGTCTTGTCCTCTTGCGTCATGCTGATATTAATTAAGATAAAGCAATTGTACAAAAAAGGAATTGAAAGGAACAAACAGAAGATTATAATAGTTCTCCTTAATTTCTTTCTGATAATATTTCCCAAAACACCGATCTATTACATAATACAGCAAATCTTACCTATTGAACTGCCTTTTCTCCTAAAAATGACTTTTTACACATGTCAAATAAGTGATCTGAGCACATTATTAAAAGATGTTACTTGGAATATGAGGCAGCTTTATAAAATACTGGATTCTGCAATGCAAAAATACGGCTGGATCTATATTGGACATTATCTGTTGTAAGTAATTTGGTATAACAAATTTTCAGTGGTATCCGAATTCAGATCACTTCATTCCATTCTAAACTTCTTAAACATGGTTCAAAATGTGATTATGTGATTATGGTTTTTAACGTAGCTTTAACAATTTTTCAGTCATATCGCTACGATGTCCTCAGTGTGGCAGTTTAAGGTGATATCTAGCACTGGGGCATCATGCCTCAGACATGTAGCATGATGTACCACCCAGTCACCTTATCCTGACACCGGACCGACCAGTCATAACACTAACCTCTTTATGCTGAGCGTCAAGCGAAGCGAGGCAGCTGTTAGTTTATTCTTGTAAGTCTTTGTTATGACTCGACCGGGGTTAAACCCACGACGCTCAAACCACTGGGCCACCGGAGCGGTTAAGTTTCAAAAAAAATTAGTGTTAAAATATAAGAGTGATAATGATATGGTATTATACAAAACACGAATAGATTAAATCTCAAAATGTTTTATAACAGTATATGATATGTAATCAGATAACACCTTGTTACGACTCAATATCGCAAACTAAGTAAGAAATAAAAACTAAATAAACAAGTTTAGTACAATTCATATTATGATTTGTTCCCTAGAACAAAAACTGGAAAAAGTTAAAGAAACTTATAGCATTGTGAATTAAATCCCAAATAATTCTAAAAGTTCTAGCACAGGTCAAAAATTATATATTGCTCCAATTGAATTCCAGAATTGAATATATTGATGTGTCAATAGTCTTGCATGAGCTCATGTGCCAAAAGACCTGATGTATCACAATGATATAATCCAGAAGATCTTCGACTGATTTCACAATACTTCCAAACTACTGGTTTTGTTCGAAAAGTTAATGATCACTTTGTATTTCCAATGAATATTTTAAATAAATAAATCCTCTCCGATATATGTTAAAATAGAAATTATTTTGATGTAAACAACGTTGTATACACCACCTTGACCTATGTCAGAATAACATTTTCTGAAGAAAACAAAAACCCATCACCTTAATTGAAATGTAACCCAAATGTAAGTTACGTCAGGTCTGTTTACTTACATCGTAGTGAATCAACCGGAACAATGGCAGGTGCAACATGTTTTTCTTCCAAGGTAAATATCGATTTCCTGAACTCAAATCCAACTAAACATGTTACTTAAAAATGACAATTATATCAAAATATAATATATGATCATGGATTAAAAACATGCTATTTTCTTTGGTGCATTTTTAATGTTTTAGATCAAAAAACACACTGAATAATCAAAACCATTTTTGTGGTCGTCTTGATTCAATACTCCACCAACTTCCACATCTTCTGAATTAGCAGATTATTATAAATGACTGACTACAGTCAGGAGCTGAAAGAACTGGTGCTCCTATAAGTGTAACTTTTAATTATCAAAAGCCTCCTTACATTCATCAGGCCAGTGAAACTTACAGTTCTTATTTAACAAATTGGCCATTGGTTTAAAAGTTATGGAAGCATCTGAGCGAAATTTCCGATAATATCCAGCCACACACAAACATCGCATCAGTTGCTTTGTACAGGTAGGCACAGTGAATTCAGAGATAGCCTTGTACTTAATATTCACAGATATTATTCACTATGTTCTACAATGTGTACTACAAATGTAATAAAAGTACGGCAAAATTCGTTTAACCTACATAATTTGTTAAATTTGCATTACTGAGTTGACCAAAGCACATCTGAATGGTTTCCAAGTGACCTGTCAGATAAATCAGGACGTCATCGATACACGCCTTACAATTATATAGACCAGGCGATAACATGTTCAATAAATACTGGAATATTGAGGAGTATTTTTCATATCAAACGGCATCACTTTGATGTTAATAAAGTCCATCTGGAGTTGCAAATGTCAAAACATTTTTTTGTTCTTTATGTGAGTGGAATTTACCAGAATCCTTTAAAAAGGTCAACCTTAGTGAAAATCTTGTATTTTAAAGTTTGCCAATGCATTAAAAGTCTCTGCATGTGGAACTGAATCTGTCATGGTAACACTGCTTGTTTTTCTATAATATGTAGACATACTGAAAGCATCATCCGGTTTCGGCACAAAAATACAGGATCAACTACATCTACTTATATTTCATTCATTAAATCTCATTCTCCAGAAAATATAAAATTTCTTTCTTTTTTTCATTCCTCATCGAGAAAACTCGTCTTATAAAGTTGCTGTTTCACAGGAGTAAATCTACGATTTCATCGCCATGGTAGATTTTATTTGTTTGTTCTGGTACATCTAGAAACAAGTGTTGTTTTTTACATAACAGCTGTTTAAATTCATTTTTTATTGTGCCTGTAGATGTATAAGTTTCTGGTCCACATTGTTTAATATTTCTGAATTCCGAAGAATGGCTAAAAAAAAAATTGTTACCACAGTTCTTTTGCATGCCATTGTTAAAATTCTTCTTGTATGCAACCAGTGTGACAGCCAATTCTTAGCAACAACAACCCCAATCTCCGCTGAATGTTTCCCTGGGTAAATAATCAGGTAGCTGATTCGTTCCCAGGAGAAAGAAGTGGCTAGCTTTTCTTTCCCCCTCTATTCATTTCTCCTCCCCCACACACAAGAAGTTAGTTTCCAACTCCAGTAATTCTCTCCTAACCAAATAGTTTCTTTTCGTTAAAGGACTCTTTGGTAATAAGCCTAATGCCCACATATGAAATATCATACACTTAATGGGTCCAATAACAAATATGGATGGGGACAGTATATTCGCCAACTGATTCTTTTCCCGTAAAACCAGATAATTTCTTTTCGTTGATGGGCTCTTGGTAATTCACTTAAGGAACACAATTGAGTTATACATATAATGGGAAATTGAAAACAATTGAAGGTGAGGATATAATCAGCAAGTCGATTCTTTCCCCCACTTCAACCAATTGGTTTCTTTTCATAATTGACTCTTTCCTAATCTACTTAAGATAAACATGTTAAATATACTATATAAAATATTTCACTTAACAAACATTGAGATAAGGTTTATTTCAAATGAGCCTTTACATTAATGCAGATTACAATTTTCAACTAATAACCTCTGAACAAAATCACTTGCACGAAACAAGGCACAACTTTTAATTTATTTTCATGCTTCTTCTTAGCAACCTAACACTACATTAAAATGGTCATTTGCAAAGTTTTGTAAATAAACTCCCGACTGGGAGAAAGTGTCCAAAGAAAAAATTAAAGAGTACTTCAACTGATTATACTGTTTAACTCCTTTGGAATTCTATCCACTAGAAGCATACAAATAAATGTCTATAGATAACAGACACTATTTGTCCACCAAACACTACAGAATATATATATATATATATATATATATATATATATATATATATATATATATATATATATATATATATATATATATATATATATATATATATATATATATATAATTTGTCCCAGCCCACTCACACAAAAATATGGTGCATGTTCTAGGCCTGGCCACCGAATGGAAATTAAAAATTAAACATTGAAAAGAAACCTTTGAGCCCTATCGCTTTCAAGCCAACGAAATGGTCGAAATATCGCCTCTGTAATTCATACATTCCTAAGGTTTTAAACTTTAAGACAGACTGAATATTCAACAGAGATAGATACCACCAGATAGACGTTTTAACTTATTCTGTAAAATGACAAAAAAATACGTTTGCCTTTCACTTTATATGCCTTGCGAAACTAGCCGAGAATGCGATTGTCAATTGATAATTAAAAAATAGTCAGTTCATAATTATTGTTTTAATCATTGACTATAAATAATATATGAAAGCCTACCACACATTGTCTTTTTTCCAATTTATAACATTTAAAGATAATTTAATATTATTTGAATGTTCGCCGAATTCCAACGGACAATGTGACTATACTTGTAACCGTGTAGCTACCACAGCATAACAACTTGAGTATTCTTCAGCATGTATAAAGATCTGTGTTTTCAGTCATATATTAGCTGTTATATAATCAAAGAGAATAGAACAGCGTCAGTAAAACTCTTATATCAACGGCACTTGTTCTTACACGTATTAGTATGGTGGGCTGTGTTTGTACCTAATTTACCCGTCTTTTAACTGCCTGTTTAGAGTTAAACTCACCAACGGGTTCAATCAAATGGGTTTTAACACGGGAAATAAATATTCAATATCTGACGATTTACTTTGAAATGATAATAAAAACCAAAAACCCCACACAATTATTGTATTTAAATTTGTATTCGACAATAGTTTAACTTCTGTGTTCAATAGCAAGCCCAATGCGTACATGGAAGTTTGCCTTTTGCCATTGATTTTAATTTTAAAAATTTGAAACATTGAATTTAAATTGAAAGTTCTAAACATTTCAATTTCCGTTTTTGTCTGGTCATTGTGGATAGATCCCGAAAGGAGTCTTTAACCTGTATTATGAAACAACTGGAAAATGGTCCGAAAATATCTTATATTCGAATTGAAAACGAATACCTGTTTAAGATTTCAGAACTTTTTGATATTTTGATTTGGTCAGAAAACTTTCGATGTCATGCTCGCTGAAATTTAAATGCAATTCTCATTCCTTTATAAAACATGGAGGAACATTTTTATTGATGTAATAAATAGAAAGATAACTATGAATGAGTCAGTGTTTATTGTTATTCAATACAACTGTCATAGATTATAATTTTACACCATCAAAATATGAAAATTCATAAACATTTCTTTCACATATGGCCATCTTTGAATCACTACAAAAGCATGAATATATACATCTAAGTTCTTCAAATTTCAATGGCATTATTACAGTACATATAATTTAAAATGCAAAACGAAACTAAAATAATTATTTAAGACAAATATACTGCAATCTTGTAAGAATGGGGGTGTGATGTGTCGAATTTTGAAAACTCTTAGAAGCTTTGTTTAAAGGAATTGTATCAAAGTCAACTTAATTAAAGTAGGAAGGGCTAGAGATAGTTAGATGATTATTTTTCATTTCATATCTGAATGTCAAAAGGGAATTCGTTCTAGCCGACGTAACATGACCGAGTCAGATACTATGGTACAAGAGAATGAGATAAGACCTTTCCCCAAAATCGATCGGTTAAAGGCAGCAGCTGGCTATAGATGACATTTCAAAGTAATGATTAATTACGGCATGATTAGTTGTTTAGTTTTCTTGTCAATCCAAACATTCTACGAACAGGTTTAGGAAACAGTCTATTCCGATTGGTTAATATGGATTTATAGGCGTAACTCTGTAAGAAATTAAAGGTTTTACTTTAGGAAAATTCAGGAGTCCTGAATCTTTCGCGAGGAAAGCTAGTCGAGACTCCTGGAGATCGTGTGAGACGTTATCTCTTGATTTGGCAGTAAAGCGGGAGAGTTTGTCTCAGCAAGTAGGCAAACTCTACATTTTGAATTCGTAAAAAGTACGTCTTCATTATTGAGTAAGGGGCCAGATAGTTGTCTCAGTTAGGAGACAGACTATACGTGAGATTCGTGGAAACGAATAAAGAAACGGCAAAAGGTACGCAATCTTAGTTTCCCGATTTTAATATGTTATTTCATTTGTTAATCTATTTCAAATGTATTCTTGATATGATGTATGTATGTAAGATTTCATTTTGCAGGATTTTGTTGAAATGCTAGTCATGACATTTTATTCTTTGATTTCCTAATTATCAATTCATTTGGAGAATTGGCCAGATTGAATGTAATTAAAATTTTATTAGATTAGTTGAAAAGATTGCATGTAATTGAATCTTGAATACATAGGAGTGATTAGGAATTTAAATGAATTAAGCTTAAGGAATGATGGGTAATGTTTCATAGTTTATGGATTAACTCTGTTAAGAATGAGTATGACCTAACATTACATGTATACCATATACTAGTTTGTAATATTTAATTGATCACTTAAGTGTATATCTATATGCTAGTTTGTAACATTTAATTGGTCGAGTAAACTATTTTAGAATAGTTAGATCTGGAGGTCTAAGCCATATGTAACTTAACAGAGTAAGAAGTCAAGGGGGGTACATACGGGTTCATACGGCTGAGTTGAATTTAATTGACCAACCCTAGCGTGACCCGAATTAAGGTCGGGACAAGCATTGACTGACTATGTAAACAGAGAGTTAGGTAACATTCATGCGGCAGAATTTATGCCTTTTGTTTTCTGAGCCGAATCAAGGTAAAATATAGATATACTTGGGAATGTGACCTATTGTCTATTGCGAGACATTTTTATTTATTGAAGGAAACAGCTTTCCTGGATTCACATGAGAAATCCCTGAACAATCATAGGACCAGAACAAATTCTACGCAGAAATCTAAGTCCAGGAACGATTGTTAAGTCAGAGTTCGACGGACAAGAGTCTAAGACGAAAAAGCTAGACAAAGATCGACAGAGCAGGGACGAATGGAAGTCTTAATGTCTGCATAAATTAGGTGATGAAGTCTCTCATCGTTGCACTCAAAGGTCATATCTCATTGGCAATGAGGATAGCAATTTAACGTTGAAAATAACTTTACATTTAAGGAAATTTGTATTGTCTTTTTATTTGAGTACATGTTAGTACCATTTTTCCTTCTTTTGTAACTAAGTCATTGATTTCTTTTCATTTTAAATTCTGTTGATAAACTGATTAAATTTTATATTTGTTCTTTGAAAGGGGGCTCGTCGTGTTTATTTCTTCAATATACTTGTTCAGTGATCTGCATTCTTCTTTCTATCTATCCACACTGGGTAAATCACACCGCGGAGGTCATTCCCTAGCAACGAACCGTAGTGAAAGAGGTTGGTGTGTTTTGCACGCCGTCAATCTGCCACAGGGGGCATAAATAACAATTGATTGTGAGAGAAAAGTACAAGTGATAAGTAGATAATAAACTACTATGTATTTAAAAAGATCTTTTAAATGAACAAGCGACATACACATTATACAAGCAAGCCAGAAAAAAATTTCTATACAGCAGGGTATGTGTTAGTCAAGTAGATGACAAGTAGCAGGCAGCTATTGTTGACATGCACAATTATGAAAGAGACAACGAATACAAATACATTTTAACAGGAGCACATAAGCAACGCTTTAAAAGGCATTATTATTTAACGAAAAAAGAAAAAGACAGAACGATGCAGGAAAACAATTATTGGAGAAAGAAAATATCGGATGCTACTTACCCAGCCAAAACGTTTTGCACAAAGATTTGATAGAACTCTTAAAGTGAAAACTTGGAAGTATACTGCTGAAGATTACACTGGAAATTGGATAGATGTATTCCTGGAAACAATAATACTTATCACTGATCAACATATATGATGCCAATTAATGCCAGTGATCCTAAAATAGGTCCAGAATATAAATGCACAGATTTGATTATCTAACAACTGATACCAACGAAAAGCCTAAATACAAAATAAAAGGGAACGCTATTGTCTCAAAATACAAATCTGTTTTCTGGAATGTATATTTTTTTAATTTTGCGGAAGAAATATTCATAACCAAACAATATATTTTAGGTGATCATCTTGTATGTAAACTTAAAGACTTCAAGGGAAAGTATATTGCGACGATATTTCACGGTGAGCAGTCATCCCTGTGCAAGAAAGGAAATGACGTATTTAAGATTGGAGCAATTAAGAACGAAATAAATTAGTAGTAAAAGTATTTGCTAGTAATAAATGGAAAGCACACTGTTTCATTGATTACCTGGGAGCCTAGTGAAATATTCTGTCGCTCAAATTAATGGAACATATGAAATTAATTATTCGAAAATTTAAAAAAGACCATATTATCAAATCCAATAAATTATTTTGAAGGATAGATATAATGGCATCTATTATGATGAAATGATACCATTTTCAAAGTTTGTAGGTGAATGTTGGTATTATGGCAACAGTTTAATCAATAATACCATTTCCATTTTATCCACCAATTATACTTAATATTCTGCATCACAACGTTGCAAGGGAATAAACCAGGGAATAAAAAATAAAGTGTTTTTCCGAAAGATCGGTGATGTATTGTAAGAATTTCAAAAAAAAGTCTCTAAAGATCAAAATAAGTAAACTACGTGACACGTTAAAAACGTTAAATGCTGTGCATGATACAATTATTTTAGAGGAACATGTCTTCAAATTTATATGTACATAAATGGATGACATTATATGCTACAGCTGTGGTGAAAATAAACATGCCGATCAAATTGAACGCCCAAACACAAAAGGTGTGCAAATCATTAAATATGAATGTTTATAAATTGGAGAAAATGACAAGATCAGAGAGCACAACCAGAAAATAAGTACAAAAATGGAAACACTGCAAAAAACATAATGACTGTTATTGAAAAATAGTACATTAATAAATGTTGGAAAATGTTTTTGATGGTAATACAGTAAAGAAAAGAAATAAGCAGAATTATTCCTGAAAGTAAAAAAAAAAATCATGACGAGAAGCTCACATGACTCGTTGAAGTGGCTCTTCACTTAGTAATGTTCTTTTGAAGCAGAAGAAAATTAAATTGTCCATGGTTTTTTCTTTCTAAAATTAGGCCTTACCTGTGTGAATAAGAACATAAGCTACTAGTTTAGATCCATTAAGAGTCTAGCTAGAATTACGGATTAATCCGGAAGAAAGATAACGTAGTACACAAAATTGATTGATATCACAGTCTGTTAACAGAATGAACAAATATGAAGTCGAAATTACAGTTTAAATATGATTGATGTAATAAATATGAATTGGTTAATCCAGGAAATAATTCAAGTTGCACATTTTTGGGAGTTGGGTACGAATCGATTAGTTTTTTTTATTTATAAAAAAACGTAAGAACTCAAAAAAGCAAAAAAGCACAGAAAAAAATTTGTGAGACATGCTTGAATTTTTAACACAACCGATTATAATATAAAATAAACGTGATGCTTTAAAGGTGTTCAGTAGTTAAATTGTGAAATTACCACCACCTAAACGTCCTTTGTGTTCTATATTATGACTTTGAAAGTCTTACCGAGCTAATGGACCTGAATTCAAAAACAGTGAGCCTTGATTCCAATACATCATGACCAAAAAAAATATACATGCAATCCGGATTTTGTCTTTATCCTAAATCCATTCCGGGCGACAACGATTGCAACGACGTAAATACCAACTGAAAAGTAAGAAAGTGAGAGATCATTTTCACATAACTGGAAAATATCGAGGCCATGTGCATTTTCAGAATTTAATTTAAATTGCAAAAGCCATAAGCGTATACCGCAAATTTACCATAATTTATCTTGGTACGATTAGTAATTGATTATAACAACATCGGTTAATACAACGAATGAAATCACGAATTAACAATAAAACAAAGTAATGATGAAAAATACAATTCGTTTAGGAAAAAGGCAAAATGTTTATCAAAAAATAAATGAGACTTATAGATGGTGATCAGATTAAGAAACAATATAACGACTTGCTAAAACATAAAGAAAATAACGAAGCTAAAAAGTTAGTACGTTAAAGATATCGTAAAATATTTAAAATTTAATACATTTGGTGATTAACATAATGTTATGGAATTATATGCATAAATAATAGATCCGCAAATTATTTTAGTTCACTTGCATTAGCTCATGGTGCTGGTTTAAAAATATACAAGGCACGATTCAAATTGCTAACATATTATATGTTCCTGACGACTGAACTAAAACTAAGAAGAAACAAACACGACGCCAAATATATACGCTAAAACAAATCGTGATTATTAGGCGATATAAGCCTATAACGCAACGATGAATATCATAAATCAGGCCAGTTATTCATTATGCACGTGTGTGCCAACCGTGCATATAACTGGGTCATGTGCCAGCATAGGCCTATAAAAAAAAATTTAACAGATTAAACAACAAACAACAAATAAAACCATCGAATACATTGGGATACATTGGATGAAATCTTAGAAATAGATTAAGAAGCAAACACACACCTTTAATATGTAAGTTTTTAGGATTTACAATCAGAACAACTGACAAAGATTTTCATTCATCAACATTACAAGAGAAATTGTTTAAACATTATTATGCATTTTATAGAAGAAATATAAGATTGCAGGTTAAGCATTTAATGAAACAAAAATCATACGTAGCATTGTTCTATTCTATCTAAAACGTGGATTTCATTTTGTGGACCGTTCCGGTGGCTTAAGTAGTTAGAGCGTGCACCTCAACCTGCAGTTGCCTCGCTTGGCGCTCAGCATTAAGAGGTTAGTGTTGGGATTGGTAGATTTGGTGTCAGAATAATGAGACAGGGATGAACATCATGCTGCATGTCTGCGTCATGATGCCCCTGTGGTAGATATCACTATAAACTGTCACACTTCATGAACAAACAAAATAACCTTTTTTAATCTTCAGTAGGTTACTTTGCTATAAAGGAGAACACACATGGAAAATATGGTATTAATATTAACTAGCTTAAAGAATAAAATCAGTCACCAATCCAATCTATTCTTGCTTTAAAGCTCCAAATATTATAACCCTTTATGCGTAATAGAAAAAGCTAAAAATAGATACGGCGATAAAATGAAACATTTAATAACAGATACATTTTCGTTAAGTGTTTATGTAGACACACTTACATTTTACAATGACATAAAGAAAAATATTTTACGACATAAACAGGAAAATATTCTTGTTGTTTTCTTGGAGGAATATGTAGCCACCAGGACAGTTTAACGATGAATATTATTTTTCAATATTACATTAAATAATTCGGCACTTAGTTGCTCTGACGCAAGCAAATTTCGTGGATAAGATAAATACATTTCCATATAGTCGTGTTTGACTAGTGGGACTGTAATCTCTTTCAAAATTTATTTCTTCATTCGTTTATATTTATATTTTTCGGGAGGAAATGGTCAAATGGTCTAAAGCACTCTTCTTCGGCGATCACTGCCAACTCACATCTCTACGCGTGGGTTCGAGCCTACTGTCTAATGATCAATGCTAATTTTGGTTAGATTGGTTTGTTTCTTTGTGTTTAAATATTTTCAATTATGATACAATTGTCTATGAAAAAACTATTAATTCCCTGGTGTACATTAAGAAATATATTGTTTAAATTATTTAGCAAAAGTAATCTATTATAATCACATGACTGTCTTCAAAATGCAAAACATTTTGTACAAATGTTATTTTTATCTTTTATTATACTCTGTTCTTTCTTAAGTTTCTTTTATCCGTTTAAACAGAGAAAAAAGATATACATTCCGAAAGAGTTATACATGTATAATAAAGTAATTTACTCATCTTTTAATAACCACTTCCACACGAAGTTTCTGCTTTGAATTGTATCTTGACTCGGATGCGGGAGGTGGCGGGTTATACTAAAAACTTTAAAAATGGTACTAACAGCTCTCACGCTTGGCGCTCAGCGTTAGGATGTTAGTGTTAGGACTGGTCAGCCTGGTGTCAGGATAATGTGACTGGGTGGGACATCATGCCACATGTCTATGGTATGATGTCCCAGTGCTAGACATCACTATAAACTGTCACACTGCAGACAACGTAGTGATATGACTGAAAAAAATGTAAACCTAAGTTAAAAATCCCAATCTCTCACGCACTTGGAGAACAGTGAAACGCGAAAACTCCCACAAACAGGTTGAAAGTCACAGATATGAAAATGTGATCGGCGAAGTACGCAATTTTTATTTAACCGTTCTCGTCGAGACATCTGTTTTTCGGGTAGTAACTGTTCCACATCTGTGTTCTTCTATGAATGGTTGTAAAACTTGATTTGATTAAAATAATGTGCCCCCGAATAAAACGTATGGCTTAGTTTGAACCAAACTTTAAGAAAGTTTTATAAATGTGTGTTTAAAATACGGACTATCTTGAAAACCCTCAATGGTTCATTACGATTTCGTTCGTCAAATACAAGCTGATGATAGTGATGATGACTAAGTTTAGTGATGATGAATAAGTTTTAAAGTTATGAAGTATATAAGATTATTGGAGCTGAAAAAGTGTTAATGGCGACAACAGTGAGTGATTTTGAACCTGAAATGGTGTTAAATACGAGTCAGATGTTCATGCTGGATGCATAAAATAGACGGCATGACCGTAAATGTACAAAGTGCAAAATACTAAGCCTAATTAAAATACAATTTAAAAATATAGTGTAATTTTCATTTTTGTTTTGATTATTCAAATTCTCCCTGAGAATCACATGCTTCAAAACCATATACATATATCCATATCAGATTAAGATAAATTGAATTAAATAAGTTAAAATGCAATTAAGAAATAAACATGTTTTTTTAATACCTCTGTCTGCACAAGTATTGATGACACAGATAAGAAATTTGGCATAGTAGTCAGTAAACTACGGATTTAACAAAGTAAGTTTATGTTTGTGGAAAAAAAAACCTATTTTGGATCAGATGTATCCAAAAGATAACATAGGTGATTTCTGGAAAAGTGAACATATTCAATCTGACAAAGCTAGTTACGTGTATTGCCCTTCAGAAAGAAGCACAGATCTGTATTGATACAACGAAAAGGAGCATAATATGTTCAGAATAAACAGATTAATGCTTATATAACCAGATGTTATATCTGTCAAAGATCTAAGAAACCGGAGCAGAAAGAACGAGAGACATATTGAAGTTTAGGTAAATATTGACTTAGTATCATTTCTTCCTCCCCTCCTATTTCTTTGACAAGCGGGATGTCTACCTTAAGATAAAATCTTGTCATCATTTACCCTCAAATTGTGCATTGGAATTTGGAACTTCTTTTATTCATGCAGATGTTTAACCAGTGAATGAAGGTGCTGATTGAATAAATGAAATTAGCATACAATTAGAGATGGGGCAGACTTCAAACTGTTCAAGTTCATCACTTTGTGTAAGTTTAAAAAAAACTGTAGAATTTAACTAGGTGCAGTCAATAGTTTTCATTCTTCACTAGCAAATACAAGTACCTGCTACTGTAGCAGTATTTTGTATTTTCAAGAAATAAGTGAAATTTTGTTGGTATTTAACCTTATTCACATGCCAGGATTTGTTTTAGATGAGACTTTCTTTACATGAGGAAATTGCATTATCTCTTCATTTTTGAAAATTAAATCGCAATGTCTTCCAAATGTAACTAAAACACGAAACTGGTAATAATATGTTTTCCAATCATTCATGTTCTACAAAACAAAGGGAGTTAAATGGGTCCACAATTAAAAGGCCTGAAACTTAGGATAAAACTCTCTTCAACCAACTGTTTGAAAGTTTTGTTGATATATTCTAAACAGTTAGAATTGCATATAAATATAACTACTGTCTGTCTGTAGTCTGCATACTGGAAATGTAATAAAAAAATGGCAACATGCATGAATAGGGAACCACCTACCTTCCAAAGATGGAAACACCATCAAGTTCATGTTTATCGATATGTATCGTATCGCTGGCTGGGTATCGTGAATTGTAACGATACGTGGCACAGGTATATCATTTCACTAATAATTAAAAGAGGAATTTATTTTTCATTTGTTCAGACAAGGTTTGATAGCTATAAAACCAACATAACTGACAGAATTTTATAAAGTTCTAAGGCCCTGGTTTTGAAAAATAAAACCGTCTTAGTAACTGAATCAGCCAAATATGTGGTTGCCAAAATTGTACGACCATAATGCAAATAAGTCTTAAGTTCAGAAAGACACAAATCTGATACAATTTCCAAAAACGACATACATGGCAGAAGAAAAAAATCTAATCTGATCAGCATCACATATCTACCAGCATGTTTCCAAGCCTATTTAGCTTGGTTTAGTAGTACTGTCATTATCATACTAACAATATTTAATATTTGCAAAACTTATTTCAAGACACCATAAAATCTTTCAAGTAGCATGAAACTCAACTGCATTGGCTTTGATATTTTGTACACTTTTTACTAATAATTCTGGTGTACAAATCATTGTAATTTTAATTAAAAGAATCGATTTTAATATGCAGAAGTTCTGTGCAAAACAATGAATGAAACAAAATTCATGATCATTAGAAAATGACATACTGGTGAAACATCTAAGAAACAAATTAGTCAGGAAAGACAAAAATTATACTGTAAGGTAACAAATATCTTACCTAAGATTTCATTTCAGGTATTTGAATACCTGGCACAGTCATTTATTTTAAATATTATAAAAATATTCTTACACTGATTCAATGTTTTTGGCCAATGAAAATTGTATAGCTTGTCATACAAGTTTATATATCAAACACAACATCAACAAAAAATTAATTAACTCCCTTTTTCTATCCATTGGTTATATTCACAATTAAAATTTTTAGAAAAGTTATGCAGTTTAAATGGAGAATACCAAAAGATTGCACGGAAGCACGCGATTGGTTATGAAAATCACTCGCAAAGAAATCTAATACAAAGTATTTAAGTAGCACAGCAAACATGCTAGAGAGCTGAGGCAATGTAGTATAAAGAAATACGAGGGTTTTTCAAAAGTTCTGAATATTGTAATATAACTGTTTTGTTTATATGAAACTATATATATATATATATATATATATATATATATATATATATATATATATATATATATATATATATATATATATATATATATATATATATATCAAACATTGATAGCAAAATAATGTTCTATAATGTACATCACATTTGACACCCGCACACATCGGTTTTTGACAGAAGTAGAACCTTTCTACAGCTGGGACAACGTAAACTGGAAAATTTGGTACTTTTGGGATTCTCTCTGACTGATATTATCGCCAACTTAAATAAAAATTAAGGATTCGATTTTATGTTATATCATACAATTTGTATTTGATGTCATCCTTTAAAAGATGAATGCTAATCCATGGAAGATGACCAATATTCTTATGTGCAATTGGTGACCGGGAAAAGGCTGCTATGAAGGAGTGATGAAGATGCTTCATACACCGTGGATATTGCTATTACACGGACGTTAATTATTCATATATTTTAAGCTACTCACGAATTATTGGAAGCACAGAATAGTTTATTCGATATGGGTTGACGACTGATGAAAAACATACTTAGGCTGTTATCTCCAAATGGCTAATCGCCAAATATGAAATAAGTGACCAAAGACAATTTAATATTATTTTCACATAGGATGAAACATGGATTTACTTTTTGAGCAAACTCAAGAGAAAATAATACTGGTTGAAAACGAACACAGGCCACACATCGCTCAACAAAGTAAATGTCAATGGGTATTTATAAGCATTAGTTTTCGATACAAAAGGCTAGGTCGTCCAGCTATCTGTTTTTGACTGGTGTCACTGGACCTGTCTTGGTATCAATTTACTCCGCGACATAAATCCGCCGTTGTAATGGACTTCCTGAAAGAGCACGGAATCCATACACTTATCACATCCTCCATTCAATCCTGATTTAGCTCCAAGTGAATTTCTTAATGGGCAAACGACTTGAAAGCAGCCATACAATTGGAATGGCAGTTTTCCAATGCATAAACAACATACCAAAATGACATTTTATGACTGAATAATCAGACTGAGAAGCCGTGCAGAGTTTTATGGTGAGTAATCTTCGGGGACTCCCAGAATGTTCACTAATCAAGACTTTTGCTCTACCACAAACTGATGTTCATATTCATACCTTTATAATACCTTTTGTACCACATAGTTTCAACAAAGTTGAATATACAAAGGAAATTTTAAAAAAAAGATTTTTTTTTTAATTAACGTATAGTGCATAATAATATTGTATTATTTTGAAATCATAGAAAATAATGTAATACCGATAGCTGAAAGAAAATGACACCAGATAGGCGTGTCAACCGCGATAAACCCAGTATATTTCTGGGTCGAATGTTGTATTAAGAATCTGTGTTTTTTAAGTAACAGAAAAGAGCGAAAACCAGCAAGTTTTGTAAAATTCAACATATAATGTATCTCTCTAGCATACAATGTGAAAATTAAAAACAAAGAACACATAGTATTGTGAATTAGGTCTCAAGTAATCATAAATGTTCAATAGCAAGTCCAAGTGTAAAGAGTTCCAAAATATATTCTAATTGTGTTCCAAATAAACTCTAATACTGGATGTGATGATGTGCATGTAGGTTATAATGTGCTAATGTTCCAGTGGCTTGCAATTTGGCGATGTGTTAACATAATAATATAATTAAAAAGGACCGTGAATGAATTCATAAAAATTCCAAAATAATAAGCATCTTGTAACTCCAATGAATTATTCAAATAAATTAATCCACTAAGATTAACAACTTCACTAAGGCTTAGCACGCCTTCAGTCCTCTTTTCAGTAAGTTTTTTAACCAAGGCGGTTTGCTACTGTGTTTGCTTTTTGTGTTTTTCACCATGTTACGCGTGAATATAGGATTCGCACTCCGATATTTGATTTCAACACAGTACACATTTACTTTCGGTTACGGTTAAGGAAACGTGTCTTAAGAAATGAGTCACGCAAATTGATTATTATTATACTCAGAGATGGTCTAAAGTATTGGCCTTTGGAGGAGAGAATCATAAGATTTTCTTTGAATTTCTACCTAAGTGAATTTTGCTAACATTTAGAATGCATGTTGAATTTTGGTTTACATCATTGTTTGACAATATGTAGGATTTTGGATTTATACGAGTAAAAATGTCAGCATTAACGAGTAGTGATAATAATAAGACATCCTAAAGAGCAAACGTAACGTTAAACGATACAAAATCGACAAATGACCATGATTGGAAGTGTGATGATTTGTTTTCAACCAGGGAGACGACAAGGTGATATATGGTGGGCGTACTATAAACTATACTTTTGCAGTACATAATTCGAGTCGTAACTCCAGGATTGTGAAAGTTTCAAAAATCCAATTATACATTGCTTTAGCTGTAATTGTGATTAAAACGTTTTGGAACATATCGCATATACAAGGAA
Source organism: Potamilus streckersoni (assembly GCA_016746295.1). Lineage (NCBI taxonomy): Eukaryota > Metazoa > Mollusca > Bivalvia > Unionida > Unionidae > Potamilus > Potamilus streckersoni. Next base: position 1,208,970 of record JAEAOA010001866.1, read on the forward strand.
AATAATGAGATGAACTGAAATCATGGCGTTGGAAAACGAGATGAAGTATAATGCAAATAAGATGGAAAAATTAATTTAAAAAAAAAAACAATGGTTAAGCAGACAGATGAAACTAAGGAAAACAAAGAGAAAGCAGAGAGTAGCGTAAATTTTGTCTTAGAAAAATCAAAATTTATATTTAGTACTACAATATAGAACAATATAGAATATGGGCTTGAGCACAATATGATAATAGATGGGCATATAACAATATAGTAATATAGGGTTTGAGGAATAAAAAAATCAGAACAATAGAGAAATGAAAGACGAGCCAAATTTGATAGAACGAATTATTGCAGTTTGTAGCAGTCTTGCAAGTAGATTTGAACTTTTAACCCTGAGTCTTTCTGGCATCGTTGTACCGGTAATAAATAACTATGACGTTCATGACCATATTGGCACTAAATGTCTTGATGATACGGTGTTCGTGACCTCACCTGTAATAAATATCTTTGTGGTACTGCATACTTGACTGTACAGGCAATAAATGCCTTGATAGTAAGGCGTACCTGATCATACCAGCAAATGTCTTGATGGTACGGCGTACCTGACGGTACCGTCATTAAATATATTGATGGTAAAGCGTACTTGACCGTACCAGCAATAAATGTATTAATGGTGTGGCGTACCTGAATTTACCGGCAATAAATATCTTGATGGTTCCGCGTACCTGACTGTACGGCAATAAATATCTTAATGGTACTGTGTACATGACTGTACAAGCTTACATGTGCCACTGGCTTGTAGAAGCAGATACTAAAAAATCAAATATTTCAAATAAGGAAAAAGACCATATGTGCAGTGGAACGAAGAGGAAGAAGAGAAAAATAATAAAACAAGAACTTTAAAAGCTATCAGTCGGACACTGTAGAGAAATCAAAGACAATAAATAATTTGCCGAATAATAAAAAGGCACCAACATATAGCTCATTTAGAAGGATCTGTGTTCTACATGACATGTCGGAAAATCCGGGAGAGGACGTTGGGCTTTTTAGAGGAACATTAGTCAGAGGCACGAAGAATTTCAGAAAGATAATATGAACATTATTTTTATAGTTTGCAGACCTCAAAAATGAAGGCAAGTTTACATAATTCGTGTTCACAGTCTAAGGCCACCATGATCAAGGAAAGTCGTGAAGAGAATGCATGCTTCAAGAAAGTAATCCGATCCAATAATGACAATTTAAAAAACAATGTAAATGCATTACGGAGAGAGAGAGAGAGAGAGAGAGAGAGAGAGAGAGAGAGAGAGAGAGAGAGAGAGAGAGAGAGAGAGAGAGAGAGAGAGAGAGAGAGAGACAGACAGACAGACAGAGACAGACAGACAGAGACAGACAGACAGAGACAGAGACAGAGAGAGTCTTTTCAACAAAATGGTCAAATATAAAAGTATATTCGTAATCACTGGAAATTTAAGGAGTCGAGATGTACCAAAAAATATGAGATAAGGACGTAGCAGTGCAGATTTAGAAGATGATTACGGACTATTTCCTACACGAAGCTAAAACAGGGCAAGTATGTATGCGAATAAAAACATCCGCTTTCAGTAAATGTGCATGTGAATTTTCCAGAACAACTTTAAGAAATATTGTCTACAAGAGTCCATTTTTCAACAAGGAAAACTACAATGAATTAAATACATTGATATCAATTTTCGATGACAAGAATCGAGCCTTCACTTGTATACCGGTTGCAGGAGACTTTAACATGGGCAGCTAGTGAAGAAGATGGTTTTAATTTCTTTCATGTTTCCGAGATAGTTACATGTACCAGTTTGTAGAAAAGCCAACGAGGCGCAGGATAAAAAACAAAAATTCCGGGGCCGAGTGGTCTAAAACGTTGTCCGTTACGGATCACTGCCATCTCACCTCTGCGTGTGTTCCAGTCTAGGATTCGGTGAATGTAGATATGTGAGAAAGCTTGCCAGTAGCTTCCCTTGGGGCGGTGGTTCTTTCCGGCGATTTCCCGGTTTCTTCCTCCACCATTAATACTGGCCGTCATGAATGTGTGCCGAAAAATGGCGTTAAGCCCAACAACAACAACAAAATTAATTCACATTAGATCTGATAATTGTACATGATAGCATGAATAACACAGATTATTTAGTCTTGTTAGGGACTAATAATCATTGCGTCCCAATAATTAAAATATGAGGCAGTTCACAAGGAAAGCGATACTAAAAGATATGGGAACAAAGGAAATTGTCAAATCGTCTATACAAACGTTAAGTGGAGCCGTACATAAGCATTTTCCGAAAAGGAAATGAACATTTAGGAAATGAACATCACCATTAAGTAGGGAAACGGTGGGTGAGTGCGTTAAACGGAAAGTTAGACTCTGTAAGCCTTACTCAGAGAATTTTGATGACGTTAGATATAGAGAATACAGCAAAGCCTGGTATAAAGTTTAAGGCCTTACTAGCAACTATAGGAAAATTAAAAGCCTTACCAGCACGATAGGAAAGTTAAACGCCTTTCTTTCAATGATAGGAAACTTAGACGCCGTGCCAGCAACGATAGGAACGTCAACATCTTGCTTGCAGCGACAGGAACGTCAACGCATTTCTTACGATAGCAACGCTACACGCTTTGCCATCAATTATAGGAACGATAAGGAAATGTAAACATTAGGAAGAATCAAACAGAACTTTTACAAGTGTATAAATACAAAATGAAAAACCGTATTCAGGACCAAAGTTAATATTTTCTCTGTTCCGAACAAATCCAAATTTCGCAAGACCAGTAACTAAAGAATGAAAACTGATGCCAATTATACCACTAAAATTTTGCAAATCGTTCACACAAAAAAAAACACAAAAGTCTTTCATTCAAAGATACATTCTGAAAATAAAACAATTTCCTTTACAAAATGCGTGCAGCAAAGAGACTTTGCAAACTATTTGCTGCACGCACGTGTAATTTCTAAATTTATACATGTTGTCCATGATCCTGCTTGTACTACTTAGAATTTAACCTTTATGTCTCTTTTGCCCTTTAAAAAACATTTGAATGTATACAATCTGATTGGAAATATCCTACGGACCTAAATTGTGTGGAGATCTGACGGGTGTCATTGATGCTTTATTATCCTGACGACCTATTGCATTAGTAAAGTAAAACCTATCATGAGAGACCGCCCCGTCTGCCAACAAAAAGAATTTTTTCATGACAGGTGGTCTCTCATAGCAGGTGTGTACAATATGATCATTTTCCAACGTCCAGTTTCAGAACAATTTCACGAAAAATAACCCCAATTACTGTACATATATTCTATTCTTTATTAACAGTTTTTGCTAAAATATTGTATGCATTCATCTAAAAGTTATATAGCAATAAAGATATACTTATATCATTTAACACAAAATAACATAACAAACTCAATTTGTTTTACTGACGTTTAAACCGATTTTTTTCGAGTGGTCTGGACTTTTTCAGTTATTTCAGTTACGCTAATTTTCTCCAGCCTTAAAATTTGTCTCTTTTTAATTAAAGGTTCGTCCATTGTTATTAAGGTTCTATTTTTTAAAAATTATTAGTGCTCATTTAAAATATTGAATGTAAAGACGGTCATTCTTAGAGGGAATAAATAAAGGTCGGTGGAGTTTATTCTCTTTTGCGATGCGGCCATTCATGATAGTGTCAAAATGCATATTTTGCCAAGACATCTCGGTCGCTGGTCACGTTCAGCAGGTGGTCGTTCATAAGAAAGCGTTTATATAATAAAATTGATCCGTGCATTACGAGTATGGTCGGAAATGATAGGTGGTCGTTAATAGCCGTTTTGACCGTATAGTCATCCAGGCTAAGTTAAGGTGGCGGCATTTGATCCAGCCTACCCGTGAATGTTTGTCTTTGTAATATCCTGCTTCTTTTCGTGCACCGTTCAAGATAGAGACTTAAAATTTTGAAATATGATGGAGGGTGGTACACAGCTCTTCGCGATAGTTCCTAAAGTTTGATATGTCCATTAGGACAGGAACTGAATCGGGTGTCGGAAGGCGCTTTTGCAAACAATTACAATACATGGCTATTGGTACGTCCTATGTGTCTGAACTTAAAAGAGTCGACCAATACATATTACACGTGGAAGGTTCCATGTCGTATGGATCATATTCAAAATATCTATGTTCTTAAAAGTCACTGTCTTGAAACGACATCGCAAGATTGTAGAAATTCGCTAGTTGTAAAATCCTGGCTTTCCTATCGTATATTTATTTCAAGGTATCCGAGAGGTTTCAGGTTTTCTTTAGCAAGAAATAATCATGTTCCTAAACAGGAAGTAAATAAAGCATGATTTAAAGGAACAAATTCAGCATATATCAACTGATTATTGTTGTTAGATTGCCTCTTAACTAAGTAAAATACCATGGCTTGTAGACAATTGACCTTCGCTGGATCATTTAACAAATCAGCTAGCGTAAATTAAACACACCTCCTGGCATTTTTTTCAGTCCGCCATTTTCCTCCGACAAGCTGATCATATCAACAATTAATGGATCATGATATGTATCTACAATATGATTTGTTAATTTCTTGATCGATAACGGTGAAATGAAGTCTTGTAATTCTGACAGTCAATATGCAGATCGTCTAAATGGAGGAAGTAGATGTATATAGTTTCCAGAAACACAGGCGAAACTTCGATGGACAACGACTTGCCGCGTGTACGATCAGCTGAATAAAGACACAATTGATGGCAATTACAACGTGTTTGTTTGCATAAAAGTCTGTCCTGTTGATAACTTGAAAAAAAACCTAGAAATTGAAATTGAAAGGTATATATGTATAAAATATATATATATATATATATATATATATATATATATATATATATATATATATATATATATATATATATATGTATGTATGTAAAAATTAAATTTTCAATAATATACGTGAAGGACCCCTAACTTTTGGGCTTATATATATATATATATATATATATATATATATATATATATATATATATATATATATATATATATATATATATATATATATATATATATATATATATATATATATATATTGTTGCGTATCGGTCCGTTTAAGTAACATAAAAGAAAGAGTGAAGACAAAAAGCTTTGTAAATTTTAACCAAAAAATATATTTTCCTAGAAAACATGTAATAATATAAATAATTCAAGCAAGACTTACGGTTTATAGAAATGATCCAATTTTCTTCAAAATAAAAATACAAGTCCTGTAAAAAGTTCTAAACACAGTCTGAAGTGTCTGAAGTTCCGGTCCAAAAAGGAGGATGACGTCAGACGAAGGCTAACAGAAAATTCCATAATTTACACAATAAAGCACAGTTTGTATTGTTCCGTTCCAATTTAGAATGTTTTCGGGAAAATATCTTCGTCTAAATTAGTAATGTTGTTCTCCAGAAAAACAATTATTCAGAAAAACGAATAAAAATTAGCTCCTCTAACAAGACATGATGTTCTACGTAGACATACGAACAGACAACTTCTCCTAGCACAAAAATACATTTTTTAAGGTAATAGAAGTTGAATAACTGACTTTACGACTCTACGACTGTGTATGAATGTACTACGACTGCTTGTCCGTGACTGTGTACGCCTTACACAAATCTCAAACATAAATGAAGCTAATACGTTGTTTAAAATACACGCGCACGAGGACGCATGCAATTTCGTAATACTACTGGACATTAGGAAAGCCCGACCAAGTATCAGACAATCGTTTTCATAGCTATTCCTGAATGTTTACTTGTAATGAATTTGTTATCAAAAACAGCACGTGCTCAGATGAGTCACATTTACGACTCAAATGTGATGTTTTTCAACAACATATTAGAATGATAATATAATTATATTAATAATTACATTTGATGAAATAAAATGAAATAAAAAGATTTATACAAAATTCATCCTTAACACACACACATACTTTAATTACAGGGTCGTATCAATATATATGATTTATTCTTGTATAAGAAGCGTCAAATCAAAGCAGCATTATTTTAAAGTTTGGGTTGAAGGATGGATTGTGATACAAAAATGTAATTAGTAATAAAGAAATACGAAATAAAGGTTTCAAATAATTATCTTCCGATATGTTAAACATGCATTTACATGTTTACATCAACATTCATCATTGATAAAAATTCCGTCTTACTAACATAGCAGACCTTAAGATTATTATGTACAGCAGCATACTTTTCAACAGTATTTTTTACGATTTTGTTATTAATTTTTAATGTATATACTTCCAAGGCAGCATAAACATAGGTCAGAAAAAAAAAATTAACAATGAATACATTATATGCTAAACACATCAGCATCTTTTGGAGCAAATATCTTTTCATATGAATAAATTCTTAAACAGCTTTATAATTGATTAATTATTATTTACTTAAACAAAACACTTATGTTATTAATGTACGAACTGGAACTACACACATAAACGTTGTCTACGGCCGTTTTAATAATGCAACTTTGTAATTGTTTTTTTTGAGGAATAATACAATCATATTAAATATACATATCACGTAAACTGAAACATTTCTTTGCCAAATACTGCATGTTTGTAGGAGGTTAAGTCATGTGATTTGGTAAATGGAGCAATCTGTCGTCTGGCGTACGGTCAGTTCAATAAAGTCACTGATAAATAAAAACAAAACACAATTTATATGTAATTTATTTCTTTAACTTAAATACATTTCATTTATTTTAAAACTGAACTAAAGATGTTATTGTCCCTCGATATGTTACAATGTCCCCATAAATAATTACACAATAGGATATTATAAATTGAAACCAAGGTGCAACATGACACTTAGCTCTCATTCCTCGTACATATAGCCATTAATGAGACATTGTGCCGATAAAAGCCAACGTACCCACCTGACTTCCCATTTATCACTGGTACAAGAAAGGTGTGCTTAAACAGAACAGCTTTTTATTTCACTTCTTGCATTTATAAGTGAAGTGAGTGATTCACGGTTCATTTATAACACCTGCAAATCGTATGAAATTTAATAACATTTGCATGCAATATAAATAAACTAACAGTTAATGAGTCAGCAGTACTTTGCTTATAAGTACTCCATGGTAAATAAATCAATTCTAATTAACTTATAAACCCTTTTTCTGTGATTAATACAAGTATCTACAAGCCACATAAAATTATATATTTTCAAGAGGAAATCAATCTAATGTGTCAAATTAATTGAAAATCAAATGAAGACATATGATATATTAATAGAAACATACCAATGATGAGTAATGTAAGGACAAGTGGATGGAATGATTGAAACGTGGATGGAAAGATTGAGAGACATGGCCAAATCATTCTGTCCCACGGCAAGCAGTGACAAAACTGCTATAAACTTTACATTAAATGCCCGCCATTGATATGCTTCCTTTATATAAAACCCTCTTTCATTATTCGAATATTCAGTTAATAAAATACATAGTACCTATTTGAATCGTGCATTACTGTATGTCGCTGTTGCTAAGCAAAGACGTCCTGATTTATGCTCACCTGGTCTGATGGAACTGTGAGCTAATTAAAACAATACCATTTCATCCGAACAGATCCGGATGATGTATATCTCAAGTCATAGAATTTTGTTTTATCATGCTACTTGAATTATATCACTTCATATTAAATATATAATAATGAAAATAAATTATAATATGATATCAATTCATTACATACCTATTAAATTTCGTATGCACTATGCACAGTCTTGTTGAAATATACATCACTGCAAAGCTCCTGAACCAAACATTGGAGAGGGGGAGCAGTTTGCAGCCCTCATAATAATGGCGGCAGAACTGCCGGAATGTTTTCTAATTTAGGTTCTGTCTGCAGATAGATGATTAAAATTATTTATGCCCTAGAAGTATAGAAATACCTAAAATGCAGAAATTTTATCTAAATGGACTCTTACAGTGGATGCCTCCATTTCACAGATGTTCCTGGATCGGCCAATGCGAACTCGTATTGGAAATCATATATACGGTTGCAACAAAAATCATTACAAAAATAAAATAATACTGTATTTGATTATATAACAAAAACTGGTAAAAAAAATTATAAGTAAAAAATAATTTGGTCTCGAAATTCTTCACCAACATTAAACTGCACTAAACACAAATTTCGGACAAGACAAATGGTGCAAGGGAAGACATTATCACAAGTTAATATTGTAATACCAGTACTGTTTCTCTACCTTACAAATTATACAGAACTATCTATGATTTTACTGGAAAATGTAGTATTTGGAGACCCACACATCCCAGTTTTAATGTAGAGTCGGTAAAGCATGAGCTTTGTTCTTTTAAATTCACGCGGAAACTAAAATACAGCTTGGTTTACATTGAATTAGATTTGATGACTGCCTGTTACAGTTAGACTGGCATAGGAGGTCGAATGCGTAACTTAGGCTGCAAATGAAATGCCAAATTGTTAGCGTATTTGTATATGTCTGCTACAGCGGTAAATATCTCAAAATTGAGATGGTAAAGGTGTGAGCATGCTAATTTCTGTTATAATTTTAGTAAACTTTAAAACATGCGCGAGGCCCATGTATCAGAATTGATCTTTAATCTAGGTTCTTCCTTATCAGCAATAAACAAGTAGGCATGTCCTAATCAAATACCAAGGACTAGATAATGAAAACATATAACAGGTGTAGGTCATACAATCAAAGGTTTATGCTGTTATAGCACATACTGAATGAATAGAATCAGTCCAGTACATGTCCCATTCGGCCATAGAACACAATTAATTTTACTATATAGTCTCTACATTTGTTTCTCAGTACTGAACTTTCCACTGTGTGACAATCAATACAAATCATATGTTAATCTAAAATACCTTCAAAGATGACTTTACGGTGAAGTTCTTGTCAAGGGTTGACCTGCATTTTTTGGAGAGGCTGAATTGTAAACAAAACATTGTGCAACGGAACACAGATTTCACTTCCGGATCATCACCTTGACCTTATTACTCAATGCGCACGGCCAACTCAATACACACAGACAACCACACCATAAGCTCACATTCTAAAGAATAAACAATTGCCTTTAAATCCTTACCAAGAATGCCAAAATCTAACTCTTGTATCACCACCAAACGGAGACAGGAAATAGTGATCTAAAAATAGACTGGAACTACATTCGGGGGTACTGAACCGAATTTTATTGTGTACTGATGCCATTCAACAAAGTCATCATGGAAAGTACATAAAATCAAACAATCTCTCTCTCTCTCTCTCTCTCTCTCTCTCTCTCTCTCTCTCTCTCTCTCTCTCTCTCTCTCTCTCTCTCTCTCTCTCTCTCTCTCTCTCTCTCCATTTACAATAGTCTTTATTTCATGTGTTTGTGTACATGTATGATTTAGATTTTTAAAGTTGCTTTTACAACTTTTCGTTCATATTGCTACGATGACTGCTGTATGACAATTTATAGCGATGTCTAGCACTGGGACATCGTGGGGCAGACAGCATCAGGTCCCACCCAGTCACATTATCCTGATACCAGACCGACCAGTCCTAACACTATTCTCATAATGATGAGTGCCAAGCCAGGAAACTGTTAGTACCATTTTTGTAAGTCCTTGGTATGAATGGGCCGCGCTTTTAACCCGTGATCTCTCGCATCTGAGGCGGGCGCTCTAACCAATAGTCAACCGGAGTGGTCGATAATGTGAGTAATGAAAGCAGAGGATAGCAAAGATAGAAAAAAAACTAATAAAATATTAAAACAAAAATTACATACAATAGTGTAATAATAGCAAATAGTACATAATAAGCATATAGAGAAATTTTATGGATCATTAATTTGTATTGTGTGCTTAACTATTTTCCATGATTGCAAGTTGTAAACGGAATGTTTATATTGCTAACTTTTGTCCATGGTTGTAAGTTGTGAATGTTACATAGCTAGCATTTGTCCATGATTGCAAGACGTAAGCAAAATGTTTGCATAACATTTTAGTTCAAGGTCATTCTTCTTTACAATTAGACTTAGTTTTTCGGTTGGTGTGCTTCACTTCTTATTACATTAGAAATCAAGTGACAATGTCAATAAATAGGGATTTGATATAAAAATACTTCATTCCTGTTTTAGGTCAGTCTGTGGGAATCCATTTTGATCGGATTTTAGAATTGTGTTTTTGTCATCGGATATGATTCGAGAGGAATTATTTTTTAAAATATTCAATGAAATTATTAAAGTGTTCAATAACTTTTAATATATTTTTAAGATATATTATAAACTCATTCAAAGACATAAGTAGATTGCATCATTGTGTTATATAAGAACATTCAAGACTACTGAAATTTCGGGAACATTTTATATTTTTGGACATTTAGGATTATTTGTATTGTAAGTAAATAAATGGTTTCTTGATTTCACTTGAAATTTTGGTTTAACTTTCTTTCTATTACATATTGTATGACCTAGAATCATTAAGGTAGAAATGTATTACTGTAAACTAAAATGACAAAATATGAAAATTGGGGGGGTATCGAGGGGTATCCTATATTAACTTAAGATTAAATGAGTTATATGTAGTAGTTAAATACGCACTGAAGAGCTATTAGGTAGGTGAGAATAAATTTTTAAAAAAATCTCTAAGTTGTTGCTATATATTTTTCGACCACCTAACCAACCTCCATTTGACCTCAAGGAATCATCCATTAATATTGAATGAGGCCTATATATGGGACAAAGTTCGTTTAGCTCGGTTTCTGACAGCAAGAATTCTCATAGAGTATATCTAAAATGTTTTGGGTTCACGTCATAAACACCTGTTGCTAAATGGCAAGTGTTTTTTTAACATAGCGTCATTTTATATTTAAGTGTGCATTCAAACAGTGTACCTAAGAGCTGTTTCGAGTTTTCAAAAGTAGAACAAAATTTCGTTTTTTCTGAATTTTGGAAAATTTTACTTCATGAAATGCGTTTGGATGTTAATTATGTCACGAGGCTTATCATCATTCCTAATTAGTTTGCAGATAGTATTAAGTCAGATTGAGAGAGTTTGAACTAACTTGTAAAATTAGATTGACTTTCTATTTATGTTAAAAAATGTTCATGCAAAAATATCGAAATATTAACAAATAAATGTTGCATTAGGTTACACATGGTCTATGGTGGAATAATTTTATTTGTATTAGGATACTCTAGTTTCATTTTAAATTCGTGTACACAAAGGATGCCATTAGAATGTTACATTAGTGACGGGGCATTAGTGTTTTTACTTAACAAAGTAAAGACATCGTCTTATCAACATCCGGGTTAGCAACTGATATGGCAAATATATCTCTTGAGGAGAACTTAGCATATGAAACAAATTTGAGACAAAGAACAAGATAATATTCATGTTGTTTCACGGTCGAGGTTAACTGCTATAAACAAGCTGATGACAGTGTGAGACGTTTAGTTTAACTATTTTATTACGAGGAAAACCCAAGTTGGTTTCAACTTCACGTAGAAAGACGCGGTATAAGAGATCTCGCTGTCGACAGTCAGAGACACGTACGAACTGAAGACAATCTGGCAAAGTCCAGTGTATTTCCTTGATTCTTAGGGTACACAAAACTGTTTAAATATGTATATTCAAATCAATAAGCAATTTATTTCTCTGCAACACCAAGTGAAAATTCTAGAGACTCTTATAGTATTGCGAATTAAATGCCAAATAATCCAATATGCCCAATCACAAGCCAAAAATATGGACTGTTCTGAACGAATTCCATTAGTCCTGAATATCTTGATGTACCTTAGTCATGCAATTCGGAATGTCTTTGAATTAATTATGTTATATATATATATATATATATATATATATATATATATATATATATATATATATATATATATATATATATATATATATAATTAAATTGTTTATAAGTCAATTTTAAATAAATTATTTTATTACATACTATAGTAATGTACCAATATATGCTGGTCTTGACTTTGTCTAAAATTGAGTTCATTTCCGCTTGACCTGATTGACTATTTTATTATTATTCACTGTAAACAACTAATGCATATCTTCATTATTCTCTGTTTTTGAGCTTAGCATCAGGGTTATTATTAACAGAGGAAGTAAATATGTTATCGACTTCAGTTTTTGGATAGTTTCGTGATTTTTACTGAGTTTTATTACTTGGACTTGTGTCTGTAGTTCCAGGATTAATTTGGGATTGCATTCGCAACACTGTAGATTTATTTTTCTCATTTTCACTTTGTATTCGAGCGAAATAAATTAAATATGTTCAATTTTATAGAGCTTGATGTCTTTCACTCTTTTTTGTATTCGAGGAAAATATATTAAATATGTTATGTTTTATAAAGCTTGATGTCTTTCACTCTTTTATGTTACTTGATTTAACATCACAGACTCGTAACACTTCACAATAATTCAAAGTAGTATGTCTAAATCCAAAGTTGTGTGTCTAAATCCAAAGTTGTGTGTCTAAATCCAAAGTTGTGTGTCTAAATCCAAAGTAGTGTGTCTAAATCCAAAGTAGTGTGTCTAAATCTAAAGTAGTGTGTCTAAATCCAAAGTAGTGTGTCTAAATCCAAAGTAGTGTATCTAAATCCAAAGTTGTGTGTCTAAATCCAAAGTTGTGTCTAAATCCAAAGTAGTGTTTCTAAATCCAAAGTTGTGTGTCTAAATCCAAAGAGTCAATTAGTACTTTGATAATTACAGCTAATATTTTAAATAAATATTTCATCTGGAATTATATCTGATTTCAGCAACACGTCTGCCCTGATCATTGTTTCCCATAGATCCAAACATGGAACAGGAATAAATTATTTTATCAAATTCTTTGTTATACACATTTTCACTTAACCTAAATCGAAATACAATGAAAAGTTTTCTAATGGAAACACTTGCCTAACTGTAAATAAGACTGGTCATTCTCTTGTTATATAAACAATTTACAAACATGAACAAAAGTTGAGCACACAGGATAAGTTAAATATACATACAAAATTAAACAAGACTGGTCATGAACTCTTGTTATATAAACAATTTACAAACATGAACAAAAGTTGAGCAAAAGGATAAGTTAAATATACATACAAAATACAGAGTTACCAATGGCGTCACTAGCGGTGTGCGGACAGCACCGGTTGACACCATAAAAAACCAAAATGACTGTCAATAAAAAAAACAAATTATGCTGCAAGAAAGTCCATGAGGGTGACACCGTGAGTTACAGCACTGAGTGACACCAACCATGGTGAAGCCACTGATAGTTGCTAAACGTCTACATTTGTGTGACTGATTTGATATTAAAACAGGAATAATTAAAACAGGAAGAAGTTAAAATTCATACAGATTAGCAAAGAAAACAGTTCTAAAAGCATGCAAAAATACTATTTGTTTATTATAAAAATTAACTTGTTTTAAATTACGAATATAATTAAAAAATTAAAATCTAGCATGTTTTGCTTATTTGTCTCTATTCCAAAAGTGAGCAAATATTACTTTGAAAATTCAGTCACGTGACAGGAAATGAAGCTGTAAATGATGAGAGACAGACAGACAGACAAACAGACAGACAGACAGACAGACATACAGGCAGACAGACAGACAGGGAAAAAACAATTATCGAAATCGATTAACAAATTTACAAAATTTTCATTGAATTTTTTTCCAATGCATGTAATTTTATAATTGCAATAAAACAAAAAATAAGTTAATCAAATATACTATTTTATTTTTAGGCATTAAAATATACTAACTACTATTTTATTTTTAAGCAATATGTACTAACTAAAATTTTAAAAAGTCACTGTTATAAAACCATTGCAAAATTTGGGAACTTCATTCAGTCGATGTAGGAATGGAGTCCTTATTTTCATTTGCATAGGACGAAGACATAAATTCATGTACAGTGCTCTACTTTGTTATGTCTCCAGAAATACATAATAAAAATCTACGTTGTCCTTAGTACACAAAACTAAATATTACACGACCTCTGGGGAACTTTGATAATCGTTTTAATTATAAAATTATTGAAAGATTGGACAATTTTACTTTTAAATATATTACATTGTTTATTGCATATACATACCATCGCGGCTAAATACAGAATCTTTTTATCTCAGCTTATAGATCTGTTTATTTTTGTGAAAATGCTTCAAAATTTTGAAGCTATATAAAATTTTGTCTACTTTGTTACGCTTGTCATAAATAATTACAACGCTGCATATATCAGTCACCAGCTGTCTAAAAAAATAATTTGACGTAAAATATTATTGCCCTATGCTATGATTGGATTACCGTGAGTTATCAGCTCCAGGTCTAGTCCAACTGAAAACTTACAGACCCAAATCTACCCTTGCTTACTGCACCAAGAGATCTAAGACTAAGCAGTTTGATTGGAGTAATCATCTATATAAACAACGTAGACTTTAATCTGTAAGTTCATTATGCAGCATTAGATCAAGGTCTATATTGTTGGAAGTTCAACTCGACTTATAAGCGAGTATTAACGGTATCTTATAATCATAATAGAGGGCTAGTTTTGTCTAAATTCGGTAAGAATGGATGAGCATGTTTCAGATACATATATGAATACATATAGTCACTACAATACATCTTTTGTCCTCATAATTTTCTCATGAACTAACATTTTTGCAAACAAAATATTTCTGATGGGAACTACTGAATCATAGTTGTTACGAATAATATTGTTTCCAAAGTTATATTCCTTTGGCAAATCATAAAGTTTTATACTCGCTTATCTTGTAATTTCCATTACACAAAATCAAATAGTATTAACGTCAACATCAGATTCTAGTGAACTGTACTCGATCAACACATGGTTTTTGTGTGATGAAATAGTTTTTCTCTTTAGTTTAATCTAAAAAACAACTCGTATGCTAGTGAATATGATGTCGTGATTATTGTAGCTCAAGCATTTGTTTAGGGGGCCGTCATAGCGTAGTGATAAAGTGGTCGTTGTAAACTTTTGCGGTCAAGGGTTGGATAAAAATGATAATGGTTTACTCGGTGTTTTTATATTGTATATTTACTACAAAGACTGCATAATACCAATATCTAAACCGTTGACTGTACATTGCTTAAATTGCTGGAACCTGCTTAATCGACGTAAAATATATGAAATTAAAACTCTTGCTTTGGCTATTTGTAACTTAATACATGTGATTCTGTACAATCTGGTTATTGTTTTATATGTTGTTTCTTCCTTATTCACTCTCAATGCTGATTTATGCAAGCAATGAATATATATAACTTACAAATTCACAGTAAAATTCGTATTTGAATTTAAGATTTAAAAAGGATACTTGGTACTTAAAACAAGTCACCCGAAGGGTTTTCACCCCTGACAGAGGTCTTAACACACACCTGAAGCGTTTTCACTTATGAATATTAATTATTGTATCGTGAAAACGAGGCTAAGCTAAGCAGATTAAGAAAAAAATATGGCGTCCTACTGTACATCGAGTAACGATCTGAGCTGTTTGCCAGATATTTATTTTGCATTCGTTAGGAATTTCATCACGGGTGTTTCCAGCAGGGAAGGGAAAAATAGATCATTAGTTAATTGCAAAAATTACTTGTCCAAAAAAAAAAAACAAATAATTTTTTCAGCACATGCCCCTGAATTACTTCTTGGGGGGGGGATTCTCTGACATTAACTTACTACAATGATAGAATTTCAATAGCCTATGATTTAAGTGTGCATTTTTCCTTACGTTTACACATATCAACAGTTTTATTAATTCTGATGCAGTCACGACTCTCTCTCTCTCTCTCTCTCTCTCTCTCTCTCTCTCTCTCTCTCTCTCTCTCTCTCTCTCTCTCTCTCTCTCTCTCAATGGTGATGTAACAAATGAATGTAAAAATTGTAAATTAACAGTAAAATTCGTATTTAAATGTTAGATTAAAAAGGCTACATGGTAGTTTAGACAAGTCACCCGAAGGGTTTTCACTCGTGACAGATAGAGGCCTTAGCATACACCTGAAGGGTTTTCACTCGTGCCAAATGTCTTACCACATCAGGCATGCGGGAGCAAATGTAAGACGTACTTCTTTATTTTTCAGTTTTGTTCGCTGTATCAACACGAGATATATAGGATGATTCTCGCTAACAGATTTTAAATGTTGCAGATGACTTTATTTATTATATTATATCTCAAATTTAATGGACATAACTGTTATAGAAGTGCTACACACACATATATAAATATATATATAAATATATATATATATATATATATATATATATATATATATATATATATATATATATATATATATATATATATATATATATGCATGCATGCATGCATGCATACATACATACATACATACATACATACATACATACATACATACATACATACATACATACATACATACATACATACATACATACATACATACATACATACATACATACATACATACATACATACATACATACATACATACATACATACATACATACATACATACATACATACATACATACATACATACATACATACATACATACATACATACATACATACATACATACATACATACATACATACATACATACATACATACATACATATATTGATCTCAACGCTAATGCGGATTCAGTGGCGACAAAGAATCAAAATGTCAAAATAGATTAAAACGGACAACAATGTCAAGGAGAGAGAGAGAGAGAGAGAGAGAGAGAGAGAGAGAGAGAGAGAGAGAGAGAGAGAGAGAGAGAGAGAGAGAGAGAGAGATTTGGATTTTTAACATAGCTTTAACAATTGTTCAGTAACATCGCTACGATGTCTGCAGCGTGGCAGTTTATAGTGATATCTAGCACTGGGGCATCATGCTGCAGACATGAAGCATGATGTCCCACCCATTCACATTATCCTGACACCAGGCCGACCAGTCCTAACACTAACCTCTTAATGCTGAACGCAAACGAGGCTGCTGTTAGTACCATTTTTGTAAGTCTTTGGTATGACTACCGGGGTTTGAACCATTGACCTCCCGATTCCAGGGTGGATCCTCTCAAACCACAAGGACACCGGAGCGGTCAAATACGTTTTTTGTTTACTTTGCCAGTAACTTTCATAATATAAATTTACGTCAGTGTCATCAATCTAGTTCAACATGTTGGATATTCAATCTACTCTCCAGGAGGGGTACATAGAAACTAACCTATATTCTAGACCAACTGACTCACCAGTATCTGCTTCCTACAAGCAAATGCTCTAATACGAAACCTTAGAAAAGAGACTCGGTGACATCAAGGTGCACTTTAGAAAGAACAGGTAGAGGAGATAGAATGACGAGGGTATGAATGAAACTATGTTAACATAAAGAAATTTTACGACAAATAATTTTCATTGACTTTTACGAAGATTATTTGACACGAACTTTGAAGAATCTGTTTTCGTAAACACTCAGCAATGTTCAGAAGGGAAGATAGAGAGAAAGGGGGAATTCGGACTCTCTCTCTCTCTCTCTCTCTCTCTCTCTCTCTCTCTCTCTCTCTCTCTCTCTCTCTCTCTCTCTCTCTCTCTCTCTCTCTCTCTCTCTCCTATACATCTCATCTCTCTCTCATATATCTCATCTCTCTCTCATCTGTGGCAACGAGAGGTAGCGGAGATCGCTGTAAATATAGACAGACACTCTTCTCTGATCTGGGACTAACAACTTTTATTGATATATAAGAACTGTATTTTAAAGATTCACTTAGGCATACAATACATATTACAATACATATTATAAGACATATTGAATAATATCTCTATGATCTACTACTTCATATGCTTGTAAAACTCCCTGCATTTTAGAATGCGATACAAGTGATTAAATATTGCTTGAAGCTTAAAATTCAATTTACGACTGATGCCATAATCATATCAAGGAATATATTTTGTTTCATATAATTTAGAAAAACAACCTGCAAACGATCACTGGACGTTATACTGTATTATCTAAAGAATACTATGAAACTAGTTAATTCATACAAACGAACATAAAAACAATAAAATATTTCATTACATTATAATAGTATATAAAAAGAGAACTCACAAAAATATTGC
This sequence comes from Potamilus streckersoni, assembly GCA_016746295.1. Taxonomy (NCBI): domain Eukaryota; kingdom Metazoa; phylum Mollusca; class Bivalvia; order Unionida; family Unionidae; genus Potamilus; species Potamilus streckersoni. The sequence continues at coordinate 1,227,082 of JAEAOA010001866.1, forward strand.
GACTACAAGTTACAACAAAAATCTTTAAAAGTAAGTAATAGGAAATTCTCACATATAAATATAAACAGACACTCTTCTTTGATCTGGGACTAACAACTGAAGATTCAGATAGGCTCGGCCTTTTTATATCCCGAGATTGCGTGGCACATCTACGTGTCCCAATCTGAGGGTGTGTCCTAATGAAGGCTAATCTCGTAAACGTATTACCTTTTTGTTGTTTATACCCTTGAGTTAATTATTGTAAAGAGGCTATCGCTTTTGTTCCACTCATAACATCGATTACTCTTCGTAACATGGATTATATGGATTAACATTGATAAATCGCTGTTGTTCCACTCGTGACATGGATTACCACTCGTAACATGGATTATTAATTTTGTAATAGTTGTAAAGAAAACGAAACCTGATTCGTTCGGCTGATTAATTTCGTTACAGTTAAAGAGAAAGCGAGTAAATCGTTTATTGTTATGAACTCTGAACGATTACATTCGTGAAAAGTGGCTTCTAAAGTAAGTCGATTATTATGTCATCCAAGCCATGAAATTTTGTAACTAATCTCGATTTGTAAGGAAAAACATAGTCCTACACACCTTTTTAATTTCTCTACCCAAAATTGATATCTTAATAGAAATATAAAACCAAGAATACCGACAAGTGCGTCCCCTACTTGTTTACTTTCTATTAGACACACATACATGTAATATTACAACAGATCTTTCGTAACCATCGTAACCATTGACACAAATCGTCGAAAAGTGTAAGTAGCATATTCAATGTACTTCCTATGATTGCGTACCATGGACACAAAAATCTCAAGAACCATCTTATACCTATCAAGCTAACTTCTAACAAGACCATAGATTCAACCGTACACTACTGCACAGACGCGCGCTGTCTACTTTGGAAACATATGACTTATACCAAATTGTTACGAAGTTCGACGACAGATGTTAGCTTTACTACTAATCAGAAATTAGGATATCGACCCTAAAATGTACAATATCTTCTGACATTCAAGATCGTCGCCACTCAAATTAATGAATAACCACAAGATCCTCATTCAGCATAGTTCCTCAAGTTGCTACCGACTGACTCTAACCCGGAAGGGCCGATATAATACGCATGCGTATTGAATGATACTGAATATTGCAAATGAAAACTCATGGGGAGTTTGGCTTAAATGGCAAATTCTAAACTTTCCGTATCAGTTTATCGCCCGTACGCATGCAATCTCTCTTATAGTATCCCTCTACGGTATTCTTATGACACATTTCCTGTACTAATTCCATGAAATACTTTACAAGGAAATGTATTTGTGCCTTTTTTAAGTTGGTTTTGATTTTGGTTACACATGGTTACCGTCCTTAGAGTGCAGCCTGGAAATAGGTCAACATATTTTAGTCAACTTTGCGATAGATACGGCCGTCCCATATTTGATTTTTATTAAAGAAATATGTTGGTCTGAGAGCAGAGCAGAATATACATGTAGTTTATCGATTGTAAGATTTTTTCCGATTATGACTTGTGCCTATTATTTAACTCGAGTTTATAGATTACATATTAGAGTCAAGATTTTCTCTTGGCTATTGTGTCTTTTGTTGCTGATGCAAGCTGATTCTTTCTCCGACGATAAGCTTATTTCGCTACGTATGTATGTATGTATGTATGTATGTATGTATGTATGTATGTATGTATGTATGTATGTATGTATGTATGTATGTATGTATGTATGTATGTATGTATGTATGTATATATATATATATATATATATATATATATATATATATATATATATATATATATATATATATATATATATATATATATATATATATAACCCATCAAGATCCAGATCCATCAAATTAAACTATCTTTAGCGACAGATTCATGTCTGTACAGCTGCGATCCGACAAGCATCAAATTTCATCAAAAGAGACCTCTTTGTTTGCAATTAAGACCCCCTTGTCACAGAGATAGACATTTGTTTTGTCGTTTATAGGTGCGAACAAACAAAATTAGCATATAATCGTATATTATCTCTCATGAAAAGACGAATACAGCCAGAAGCTCATTTAAATAGTTGACACACATTGGAATATCACACTTGAAGAAGGTCCCTGTGTATTAAACTAAACATTGTGTTTAGTTAAGAAACTATTACAAAGGTATCGGGCAGGTATAGTTTTTATTATAGTCAAATTAAGAGTTGGCTCCTTTTCGTTGTTTAAGGAAGTATTCATTTAGACCTTATATACATCCTCTTTTGCATCCAACATTAAAGCAGCTACTATTGTGTTATCATACTGATAAGATGTGCGCAAATCGAAGCGCGAAGCATATAAATAAGCCAATTTAACATTTTCTCTTTCACACGTTGATAGTGTTTGGGAAAATAACTCTTTGTGGTATCGGCAATCATTCAGTAAACTTTCTTCTCTTTCCGAAACGAGTCAAAGAGGCTGTTTCCTAGCATTTGATGGACAAGACTGAAAATGATCCGACTGATCTATAATGAACACAAACCAAAAGTAAGTCGACTGCTTGGCAGTAATGTTCAAGAAGACTTCAACAAGTAGAATTATTTTCATACCGCCAGTGCGAGTCTTTCCCAAAAAATGGTAAAGCGATTTTACTAATTGATTCGATGAGGTGATGTCTCCTGTTTTGTATTTATTACAAAAGACTGCATTATATATATATATATATATATATATATATATATATATATATATATATATATATATATATATATATATATATTCATTAGCTGATTGAGACATATCCTGCTCTACTGGAAGATTATAAATTCTATCATTTCATGTTTCTAATATATTTTTAGTTTCCATAGTAACAATACATACCTATATACAAATTTTAAGATAAAAAGGGATGTATTAGTACCTCGCCTCTACTACAGTTTCATCAAGGTGGCTTCGAATAGTAATAGAGATCAATTGTACATTTAATCAGGCGCTTGTATTGCGAAGCTTTCATGACACGCAAGAGTCAGTTTGAAAGTCACTCTGCGTCACGCAACACAAATCTTCAAATTAACTGTTTCTGCTAAACATGTTACCGATGGTCAACACAGGATATATTCACTGAACAATACTAACGATGCGATTTTAGAGAAAAAAGTGTTCCTGCGAGATACCCATGCTGCGTGGAAAGCAAATTGTCATACATACATTGTGTGTTGGAAATATAAAGCAGTCAGAGACAGAAGGAAGTGGAGGAAGCGAGCAAGTCGCAACTAGGCGAGTGGGGTGTGTGTAATTTAATAGCCCTATCCAAGCGCTTTGGTCGGTGAAGGGTGGATTCGAAGTGCAGGAAGGGTGTCAAACCCCATACACTTCGCCGAGCGTTATGGCCAATGGAGGGTAAATTGAAGGCAGAGAGTGTGACTCCACAAGAGGGGTCTCACCGAGCGCTCTGGCCGGTGAAAGAAAACTTCTAATATGGAAGCAGGAAAAGGGTACATTTATACGAGCCCTATTGATCGTCCTGGCCTTGAAATGGAGATTCTAGAACAAGGAATAATGTTGAATTGTGGCAATATTTAGATGTTTTGATGAGATAGATTAATGATAGGTTGATGAGATAGATAGATGATTGATGAGAGAAATAGAGATGAGAGACAGATGAGAAAGATATATTAGATTGATGAGAGATAGATGAGAGACATATAGAGAGATGAGATAGATGTGAGATAAGAGTATATGAGTGATAGATGAGAGAGATATATAGATATGAGATATAGATGCGATTAAAAAATATATACATAGACGAGATATAGATGTGTTAGATATAGAGAGATGAGATATAGATAATAGATTGATGAGGAAAGATTGAGATATCACATGCACTGGACTGAATTATTTATAAGAGATGAAAGAGATGAAAGATAGATGAGAGATGAAATATAGGTGAGGGAGATAAAAGATTAACGAGAGAGAAAGATGAAAGATTGATGAGATGAAAGATTGGTAAGAGAGAAATGAAAGTTTGATGAGATAAAAGATTCATGAAAGAAAGATGAAAGATTGATTAGAGAGAGATAAAAGATTGATGAAAGAGATGAAAGATTGATGAGAGAGTAATAAGATTTATGAGAGAGACATAAAATCGAGAGGTAACATTTGGATGATAGAGAAAGAGATGAAAGAGATAGCAATGAAATATTGATGAGAGGGAGATGAAAGAGAAAGATGAAAGCTTGATGAGAAAGATGAAAGATACATGATGAGAGATTGATGAGAGATGAGATGTGAGATCGAACAAAGAGATGAAATAAGAGATTGATGAGACAGAGATGCGAGGGATTTATGAGAGAGATATGAGATGATAGATTGATCACCGAGAGAGAGAGAGAGATTAGACGACAGATTGATGAGACAGAGATGAAATGAAAGATTGAGAGAGATCATAATGAGAAATTGATGAGAGATGAGATGACAGATTGATGAGAGATAGATGAGGTGAGAGATTGATAAGAGAGAGATGGGATGAGAGATTGGTGAGAGAGATATTAGATCAGTGATTAATGAGAGAGATGATATGAGAAACTGATGAGAGAGATGAAATGAGAGATTGATGAGAGATTGGTGAGAAAGAGATGAGATGATAGACTGGTGAGAGGGATGAGAAAAGATGAGAGATTGTTTAGATATATAGAAGATGAGAGTGATGGGAGACATGAGATGAGAGATTGATGAGAGATGGATGAGAAGAAAGATTAATGAGAGGGACGAGAGATTGATGAGATAGAGATAAATAAAAGAGATGAAAGAATGATGAGAGAAATGAGATTGATGAGGGATGGATGAGAGAGATGAGAGATTGATTAGAGAGATACAGATGAGAGAGATGAGATATTAATAATCGAGATAGATGAGAGAGATAGAGATAGATGAGAGAGATAGATGATAAATTGATGAGAGTTAGATAGATGAGAGATTGATGAGAGAGATGAGAAATATATGTGTGATAAATAGATTAGAGATTGATAGATTTGAGAGATAGATGAGATGGATAAGAGATATAGATAGATGAGAAAGACAGATGAGAGGGATGAGAGAGATATAGATAAAGAGAGGTGAGATATAAATGAGAGATAGATGAGATAGATGAGAGATATATACAGAGATGATATATAAATGAGATATGCATGAGAGAGATATAGAGAGAGATGAGATTTAAATGAAATATTCGTAGTAGAAATATAGAGGTGAGATATAGATGAGGTAGATAAGATAGGTAAGAGAGATGAGGTAGATGAGAGAGACAGATAGATGAGAGAGAGACAGATGAGAGAGATAGACGAGAGATGTAGATGAGATAGTTGAGAGAGATAGATGGATGAAATAGATAAAAGAGATTGATAGATGAGATAGATTAGAGAATGATTGATAGACGAGATAGATTTGAGAGATAGATAAGATAGATAAGAGAGATGAGATAGATAAGAGAGATTGATAAATGAGATTGATATGAGATTGATATATGATATTAATGAAAAAAATTGTTAGATGAGATGTATGAGAGATAAATGGATGAGATAAATGAGAAATATAGAGAAATGACATATAGATGAGAGGGATATAGAGAAAAGAGATATAGATGAGAGTTGAGAAGAGAGATATAGAGAGATGAGAGAAAGATGAGAGATAGATGAGAGATATAAATGAAAGGGAGATAGATGAGAGAGATAAAGATGAGATAGATGAGAGAGATAGATAGAAGAGATTAATAAGAGAGATTGATAGATGCGATAGATGATAGAGGTATAAGCAGATGAGATAGATAAGAGAGGGATTGATAGAGGAGATCGATAAGAGAGAGATAGATGAGATAGGTGATAGAGATAGATAGATGAGAGAGAGAGATGAGAGAGAGATGAGATATATGAGAGAGAGATGAGATGTATAAGAGAGAGAGAGAGAGAGAGAGAGAGAGAGAGAGAGAGAGAGAGAGAGAGAGAGAGAGAGATTCTATCCATTACTACTGGATTATAAACTCTATATATTTCTGGAGCCAAACTGTGGAGTGATATTCGAGTCAGAATTCATATGGCTGAGAAACCTGACTTTTGAGTTTCTAATATAGTGCATTGATCAGACTGTACAATTAAATGGAGCTGAATAATAGAACTTCAGTGATCAGATTGTACATTTATTTGGAGCTGAAATATAGGACTTCAGTGATTAGACTGCACAATTAATGGGAGCTGAATAAAAAAAGGACTTTATTTTTATTAATCTCATTATTTAACGAGAGGTAGTTTTAGCGTAAATATAAGAGTGTGTTGAGCAAGAGTTTTGCATCCCTATCCAAGAAAAGCATGAGTACGCAAATGATGATATAAATATCACATTGTAAATCGAAGTTTGTTTTCGGATGGCTGAAAAGGAAGAGGTAGTTCCGAATGCATTATTCTGTTCAAATGTTTATGTTGTTCTAGCTTTGATGACTTTCAATCCGTGTTCTGTTTGCAGCATACAATTTCCTGTGTATACCTCCCAGAAAATTTTATCCGAAATAAGTCAATGTTCGCATTTATTGGGAGATTTTTTCATATATATATATATATATATATATATATATATATATATATATATATATATATATATATATATATATATATATATATATATATATATATATATATATATAATACATATATATATATACAAAAATATACATACATATATAAATACATATATATACATATATATAAATATATATATATATATATATATATATATATATATATATATATATATATATATATATATATATATATATATATGTGTGTGTGTGTGTGTGTGTGTATGTATTGAAAATTACACTCGGTGCAACACTTTAAGATTTCTCCATGGCAATCTAACAAGATCCAGTGCCTTATCTGGCATATAATATTTGTTCTTTACCTTGATGAAAACACAGTAAAACAGTATTTCGAGTCAATATTCCCGACATCGATTGCAAGGAACAATTCAGAATGACGTGATTATAAATTTGAGAAAAACAAATGAAACAATCACATACACACATACAAATTTTTGTAAAAATTGTCGTAACTATCATTACACATTTTTGTTGATTATTTGTGGCTTAGTATAGGTAGTACCTACATTTAACGAATTTTCAGACATTATTCAAAAGAAATCAAATTTGCACATTGATTAGCCGAGAAAGTGACTTGAACGAATTTCGATCGGACTGAAAAGTCAATAAGGACGACATTTGCCACAATTTCAGTTTCAGGTTACAGTTTAATAAATTCCAGGTGAACTCGGCCCCTCTGTATAGAGGATCTCAAATAGGTAACAATTTTATGTTGAATTATGAAACAAGTTGAATATCTAGCTTTTACGAACCTTGGCGCGTAAAATCTGGACATTATTCAACAAGTTAATCAAATTTAATATTTAATAATTACCTGCCTGCTATTCTTTTTGTCGCTTAGATTTTTTTTAACGGAAATTAATTAAAGAGAAAGAAATTTCATTGGGGGGGGGGCTGAAATGATGCACCATTTATTTTTGTGCTTAAATAATAGTCCCCAAAAGGCAGTTGAAAAACTCTTAAGATTTAAAAGATTTTTTTTTTTACAAATTATAAATCAAAGTGCAAGTGTCCTTCCGAATAAACAGATTATTTTTGCGCAGGCAAGATCATTTTTCAACACAGAATGTCCAATGCGTGTGATGTCACATTGCTGGATACAGTACCAGTTAGGGTACAGTAGATGATGATCCATGTTAGGCGTCAGTGTCACTTATAAACATTTCATTGCTTTAATATTCATGCGGAAGTTGCGTTTACTTGATGCAGAAATTCCCATATTTACTGTAATGTATTTGTAACCGGATGTTTCATTATTTGATTAGGAACAGTAGACTACAAAAGATAAACAAATTTTATTTAAAGTCCGAATTGCATCACATATCACCGCATAAATATGATGTGGTTGGATAAAGTTCTGTGAACAGAGGAGAGTTTAATTACTTCTGTAAGTTAACATTCAAACAGCGATTGTGTATTGGGTGGCTCTATGATACGGATATAATACACACGCAATATCAACTGTACAATACCTTTAGTTTTTCTTGTCGTTTTCTTGAGATTTTACGCCTTGTTTCATATCACGATATGTTTGTTATACATTGTTATGAGCCTCTGTGTGGGAACATTGGCCATATTTAGACACACGTGATCTTTCCTCCCCAATTCCCTTTAGTGGCTAGTCTAAAAGTGGCCGCCAAAACGTTCATAGTGAAAAATTCTATAGAGAGTGATTAAGTTTTCTCATGATCGCAGCTATTCATCAAGAGATTGATGTACAGAAGTTTAATGGACTTATTCGCACAAATCAGATCACAAAAAGTTATATATACCACGTCTTTATATGAAACAAAAATGAACCTATACATAATACAGGGAAATATGTACCGACTATATGATAAAGGATTTTAAGAAAGTCAAATCGCTTGAATATAGCAATTCAATTTTAGGAATTATACAGAAACTAATCTTTTTATTTTCTACACGGCAAAACCAGTCCTAAATTACACTCTATACATTGAGGAAGTCGTTTTTTAATGCTGGGATTTAATTGATTTTTGCCTCTGAAATACTTGTTTGGTAACTGAAGCTGATTTAAAAAGGTTGGTATATCTTTCTTCGGCTCTTTGTCGTCCGTTTATATATTACAAGCATTAAAAATTCAGTCTATTGCTTTGGCGGAATAAAGTCCTCGCTCTTCTCATTGACAAGGAAACATTTTTAACCCATTCCAAGTTCCGTTGAAGCATGGCCATTAAGAAAGAAGTGTTTCAGATTTATATCGTGTTAATTTTCCCCATAATATTTCAGACTTAAATGCCAGGTGGAAATATAGTCCTTCATAACATTTTGGCTCTAAAAATAAAGACACATTTCGGACAAAAATCCTTATACCCGCTAGGAGTTTCTTCCTTATTAGGAAAGAAAACGTCATTGGCAATCTTATAAAAATGAAGTTCAACATTTCAAATAAGGTGCACAATAATAAAATATAAACACCGGAAGTAACTGAGTTACAATGTTACATGTTCATAATGTGGCTTTGCAACATCTAACTGTTTGTAAATTGGCGAACATCATCGTTTCCTCAAAGCATGGGATCCTAGTTGACTGGAACGCTCCGAACTGAGGTGTGCATAATATGGCGGGTAGACATTCGCATTCTATTTCAATCCTAGAGGCCACTGAAAGACAAAAGAAAAACATCGCTGAAAGATTGGAGTTGTCTGTTATATCATGACTATGTCATATTCTAGTGAGAACTAGTTTTCAGGAATGTAACACGTTTGTTCCGAGATCATTTCATGTTTGCAAGAAAACATGGTATAGTTTATTTTGCATGTGACACGTTTGTAACATAAATGATTAACACAACTGAAACTTTTTTCACAAAATGTATTTTACGGAAGAATCCAAATTGTCAATTTGTATGCTAATATCCTTTATAATTTTTTTTTACTGTGCTCAATATTTTCTTCTAGGCTAGAGTAGATTTGCGCCAGATACTTGAAATTTCCAAGAAAGTGGAATCTAAATTAACTGTGTTTATGGGTGCACTAATGCATTTTATCTCGTTATAATAGATGGAGAGAATATGTCGTTTTTAAGGTTGAATTCGTGTTTGTGAAAACCAGTTACTAAAAAATAAATTACAATGAAAACTTTTCATACTTTCTCTGATATCTTTCACATATGTCATGCCTTTAAACTTGTAGTTTTATTTCGGATCAAATAGGATGACGCTGTTTCAGTGCGGTCGATATCAAAAAATATTATGTAATTTTGAAGCTTTTGAAGACAATACTAAATTTAGGTGAACTGTTCAAGTTAGGGTAATCTTTTAATTCGTTATTTTCAGTTTGAAAACAATAGCTATACAAGGAGTATCCGAATGCTCATTTACATCCAGATATAGAAAACAACATCTTCGTTTGTATAGTCATACAGTTAGATCTGTTGATGTTCTAATTCTTGACAATATAGGCAAGATATTGCTTAATTTTGGTGTTTTTAGGCAAGATAATTTACTCTCCGCGTTTTATGTTTTTCGGCAGGACACTTTACTTGCTTTGTTTTATGTTTTTTGGCAGGACACTTTACTTGCTTCGTTTTGTGCTTTTGGGGAAGATATTTTACTTGCCTATTTTTGTGTTGTGGGCAAGACTTTTAACTTGCCTGGTTTTGTGAACGTTGGCAATACATTCGACTTAACTTCATTTGTGTTCTCGGGCAAGACACTAGACTTGCCTTGCTTTCTTTTCTTGTGCCTCGTTTTGTGTTCTTGGCGAAGAAATTTTACTTGTCTTAACACAATACAACATTCAAAGCTTTGATGTTACGTAAACTGCCAGAAGCAGAAAAAACAAAGCATGCATTTGTTAACAAATTATTAAAATACCAACAACAAACCCAAACAAATAATATCATGTATTTGTCTACAAACTGGTTCAATTAAAGCGGTATACGAGTTAAATCCTAGCTCCCGTGACCCATTAATGTGTCAATGGCTTGTTCAGGCAAAGTAATAAATTACTTTTGGTTGGTTGGTTGGCTATTTTATTTTTATTTATTTTTTTTTTGCTTATTTGAACACTGTGCTAACATGTATCCATGTTTATGTAGACACTCGCACATAATAACATAATAAATTAATAAATAGATTCTTTGTAGATAAGAAAAGAACCTTAATGTTGATCTGAGCAACTTAAAGTTGGCACATCAACACCAAGATCTTTTGTATTCTATATTGTGGATGCATTGTGAACAAAATCATCTCGCAAAACTACACTTAAACATCCAAGGACGATGACTTATTTTATATCGCAAACATAACTCAGAGAAAATCATCCTCACAACAATGTTCCTGCGCATTTATTTATAGTATTTATTTACAGGCGAGAACCCTTCAAATTCATCCATTAATATTTATCATATCTGACAAGTAGTTGAATAAACTGATCGATCTTGTTTAATTCCATTGTTCTTTACAATGCAAAATAGACGTTAATGTACATATAAACTTTTCCGTCGATACAAAGACAGTAAACTATAAATGCTCTTTCCTGAGGCAACGTATTCTGCGATGCGGTTATGACGATCAGATGTTTAAATCCTGGAAATCTTTCAGAGAATCGTAAATAACCATCTGGGTTTAAATACTGAAAACCCTTCAGAGAGTCGTAATCACCATACTCTGAAACCATCGTCTGTTTAAATGCTGGAACCTTTTCGAGAGTAATTACCATAATTCCATATCACAATTTAGGTTTTAAAACAGGTTTAAATACGGTAAACCCTTCAGTCAGCTCACTCTGAGATCAATATAGCCTAATTATACAAAGGTTGGTGACTATAGTTCAAAACTATTCATTGTACTAAAACATTGGCAATAACCAGGGTTTAATTTTATAACACTATCAATTTAGTTTTTTAAATATAATTGACTGCAACAAATATTTAAACACTGATATTATTATTTTTCATGTTTTACAAGACTTGAGAATCTGTTGGCGAGTTTATTATTCTTTCAATGCTTATGTTGTTGGGTTTTTTCATGTTATCATTATGAGAGAGAGAGAGAGAGAGAGAGAGAGAGAGAGAGAGAGAGAGAGAGAGAGAGAGAGAGAGAGAGAGAGAGAGAGAGAGAGAGAGAGAGAGAGCGCATACGATTAATTATTTTATCAATACGTTATTGAATTATTCAATAATAGCTGAGCTGACCGAGTATTTGGAAAAATTTGATTTAAAGGAAATTCAAACATTATTCACAAATTGGTCAAAGATAGATTCAAACGGAGAAACATAATACGCATAGTTAAACACAAAGACAGGCTGACTGGAATCCTTACCAAGTGCGCTACCCAATGATCCTGATAACAGATTGCTTGAACGACCCGAACTTCCTCCTCCAGCCACTGCCGACGCCACATCAGCGGAGGATGAACGTCCTCTACCTCCGTGACTTTCGGTCAATGAATTTCTGCTTCCGCCTCCAGTATTTCCAATTATATGACCATCATTTTCAATTATGCATCCGATAATAACGAGAACAGATGAGATACATATAATTCTGTTCATTTTTACGACGATAATAGCAATTAGCAACACGAAAATAAAGAGTTGTTTGTTCGTATAGTAACTGTTTTCTCTACGGAGCTAGTTCTGGTACGAAAGCCGAATAATTTGAATAATGTTTAATCGTCTATCTATTTATTACGTGTGTGGTGTCATAACCTGAAAGGGGATTGGATAGTTAGAGGAAGGGATCAAAGGCCATCACTAGTTAATATTCATACGTATGGAGCTGAATATGTCAACTGAAAGAATATATGTAATGTTTAGCGGCAATTCAGTACAATACTGGTTTTATAGCTCTGATCAAAAGTTGTTCAAAATTATAAATGATATATGTATTAGCGTTTAACGGTATGTCATCACAATAACGGTTATATTTTGAGAATTTATTACAGGAACATCTATTATTTAATCATGATTTAAATGATTTTAACAATCTGACATTGATTTCTCTTTAACTTTTATCTAGAGAATAAATGACACATAAGTAATTTGATTTTGGTAATTTTATAAATTGGGGGTCATAATGGGATAATGAATGATAGCCCATAGCTTTCTGTGTCATTGCAGAGTTAAGGAGAAAGAAGAACTTAAAGGGTCAAAGTGTTATGGGGTTAAACTTTTCATCCGGTCAACTTTTATAGGGACAAACAGGAATGGTGTTGTTAAAAAAATATATCTACAATGAAACACTACATATACTATCAAACACACTTTGTAGTGTCATTGAACCATTAATCTACTATCCAAAACCTCACATTATACGACGTGTGTAGTGACCAATATATCATTCTCTAGAATCCAACACCAACATTGACATCAATATATCATGTATAGTGAACAATATCCAGTTTATTACTATCAAACACCTTACACTATACCATCAATATGCCGTGTAAAATAACAAATAAACTATCATTTACTACCCAACACCTTGCTATGCCATCAAGACGCCGCTTATAATGAACAATACCCAGTCATCTACTATCCAAATTCCGACACTTTAACCATCAATATGCCGTGTGTAGTGGCCTGCTGCATGGTGGCTGTGTGTATATAGCCGAGATTTATTTATAAACGATTATCTATATCTTATGTCATATTGGAGGTGTCTGCAGATTTGAATATATTATGCAGATGTCATAAATAGCTTAAATCGGGGAACCCACTCATACTAACATTAAAATGGAAGTGACTGAAAGTAAGCGGCCTAAAGTGACAATAAATTTCAATGACTAAAATAAAAATATTTCAGATCATTATATTATAATAGTTGAGACTAAAAAGTGGTACTAAAACATCAGAATTGTTACTAAATTTAGCGAAGATTAAATATTCTGTAAAAAAATGTTGATTTACCATCAATCTTAGAAAAAGATATAAAAGATTGATAGAGATACTGTGAAAGAGCATGTCCAAAAAGAAATGTGTTCGTTTCTATAAAACAGGCCAACAATTGTTTTCCCAAGTTTGCATCTTAAAATCAGCCCCGCTAACTAAAACATCAATTATGAAGACTTTATTAACATTAAAATTGAATGTATTTGCAAGGTTGACAACATTGTGGAGCCACAACAGACATCCAATGATCTAATACAGTGTTTTTTGCCATCAATAAACATTGCGTTTCTGTACTAAAAAATAGATATCCATACTGTTCACAAAACCTACTTTCTATTTTATCCTTGTTTATATAATACACATGGTTAAACATCTTTGATGATGAGTTCAAAAGTTGAACGAGTATCTTGAAGACTCTCGTCTGAGAAGACAAAAATGGTGTGAAGACTTATGTGACCTTTTCTTACCCCGAATGATTTCTCTGGATACGAAAAGCATCAACGTTCTCTTGCAACAAAGTACAGAGACCACTCGTTATTCATCAACTTACTTGACATAACTTTTCAAAGAAAAAGTCAGGTGTGAACTTATGACTTATCATTACTAATGAAGTAAACAACCAAAATGGATCCCTGGAGACTTCATTAATTTCTGATTCACACTTCGTACAAAGTTTCTTGGAATCCTGTGTTGTTTGCTTAAGATAAATTTCCACATCAAAACTCCAAAGACTTTCTTCTTAAACACAGAAGGCAGTCATCGACCAAGCATCCATTGGATATCCGTCTATTTTCTCAACGTTCACTAAGTGGAATATTTTGATTCATGTGGATTATATCTTCTGGATGTCGACACAATTGACTTTTACGATAAGAAATGTCGTATCTATTCAAGTCAATAATATGAAATTACAAGCACCAGATACCATTGCATGTGGACAACATTGCATGTAATTTATTCATCAACGCGGTTTAATTTCACACAGACAATTTGGTGATTTGTTTTGACCATGAGTACTCTATAAACCAAGAAAAAGTAGAAAGTTGGTTTTGTGAACGTTGTCATTTTGTTTTCTTTAGCGCCGAAACACATTTTGTATCGATGGCAAAATGACAAACATTAGATCATTGGAAATTTAGTTTGACTCCACATTGTCAGGGTCATTTTTCAGCACAAAATAAACTATACATAGCAACCAGTACATTTAGTCTCGACAATTAAATCTCATTTTCTGAAATTTTTCTAGTCCTTAATAAAGGTCCGTGACAGCTTCCAAAGTTCAGTGCTATTTTTAATCACATCCATTTTAATTTCATTATGAGTTGGTTTCCTTGATTAAATTTGTGTATAACATCGGTACAATATATGCAAATTTACTGAAACGATGTAAGGTATAGATTTTAATATAAATCTCTGCTATACACACATTTCCGCTACGCAGCAGGTTACTGCAGTGACGTATTGATAATATAAAGCTGAGTTTTGAATATTTGCAGATGACTAGGTTTTTGTCACTACATACGGCGTTATGATGGTGTAGTGTTTGGTGTTGAATAGTAGCTGAGTATTGGTCACTACATAAGGCTTCTTGATTATGTTGTGTGAGGTGTTGAATTGTTATTGATCAATACACACAGCGTGTTTTAGTAGAATGTTAGGAGTTGGACATTAGGGAACGGGTTATTGGTCACTATATATACCGTTTTGGATAGTATTATGTGTGGTGTTGGATTGTAGGTAAAAATTTTAACATATCCATTCTTGTTTGTAAGTACAGATTTTTTGATGCAATAAAACTTGAGATCCCATAAACTCTTGACTCCATAATACCCATTCCCATGTTAAACTTAAAGACAATTTTAATATACGATTTCTTCTTGACACCAAACGGCCCACAATGTAAACCTATGGGTTAATGTTAGTTCGTATGGACCCCAAGTGCCATATACAACTACTACATTTTATTACTTGCCAATATCATTGTGTCAACGTAAAGTACAAATCTGCAAGATGTTATATTCAAGTTTACAAAGACGAATGGGGCTAGCTTGATAATAAATGCAGAAAATCGTTTGTTTAAAATGCGCCAACTCCTTCGGGACATGATTTTTAAGCTTTGTCGTATGCCTATATATGGTATGAATGTATGGCAGAGGATTTTATTTTCTACATAATGTCTTTATTATTATCATTTTCAAAAACGAGGTAATTACGATTACATTAGCGAACCTAAATCCCTAAATAATAATAATAATAATAATAATAATAATAATAATAATAATAATAATAATAATAATAATAATAAGAAGAAGAAGAAGAAGAAGAAGAAGAAGAAGAAGAAGAAGAAGATGATGATGATGATGATGATGATGATGATGATGATGATGATGATGATGATGATGATGATGATGTTCTACCGAACCAGGCCAGGTGTTACTTGAGTCAAAGTGTTGATCTATCGCTGCTTCCCTCATCTCCTCTCCCGCACCCAACCCCCACCCTAGTCTGTGAATATATGACTTGCAGCACAACTTTAAAACTATTGATGTCGACGACAGCTGAACGTGATAATTCTGCTTATACAGATGAGACATAATAATAATAATAATAATAATAATAATAATAATAATAATAATAATAATAATAATAATAATAATAATAATAATAATAATAATAATAATAATAATAATAATAAAGTTCAATAAAATCCTGATAGCTATAAACAAGTACCATTCCCAAGACTGACCAACCTACTTCATAACATTTACAATTATGTGTATTTATATAATTTTAAAAAATCAATTTCGAAAATTGCTATCTTTTATGTTTTTACTTTTCTGTATCTCAAAGAAGAAAAGAAAAAAAACACGACGAAAAAATAACTCTCTGTAGAAAAAAATGTGCCCAAAATCAACATCCTTGTGTTATCAACTTAATCTATTTCAAAGCTGCAGTAGACGCAGTGTAAGTAAAATCTCTTACGAATCTATGGCCTACTAGAAATATTTTTAACATCATGAAATATATGTATGTTGATTATTCTTGCTGATTGCGAACTGAAGG
The DNA here is from genome assembly GCA_016746295.1 of Potamilus streckersoni. NCBI lineage: Eukaryota > Metazoa > Mollusca > Bivalvia > Unionida > Unionidae > Potamilus > Potamilus streckersoni. The sequence goes on from JAEAOA010001866.1 coordinate 1,243,627, forward strand.
TCAAAAAAAAAATGTAGGAATAAATATAGCGAAGTTTAATGCCTGTGTTAACAATGTTATGTTTTGTATTTGGTATGAACCGTCAGTTCTGTGACAATTTAATGTATAGTACCTGAACGGCCACCATGGCTTACCGTCGGATAACTTCCAAAACTGTTTACTTCTCTCAATGCTAATTGTAATTTTTGGGGTTAATGGCCATTTCTGTATTTTTTCAGATCTATTTTCATGCTTAATAAAGTTAAAGAACACTGAAGCATTCAATAATACGTCAGAGAGTTGATTCATTAAAGACGAATCTCTGTCCTGCATAAATTTGTCACAATAACATATCGGTTGGATATTTACATATTGAAAGTGACACATATCCAAATAGTTTATTTCAACTGTAAAAGTTACACGCTCTGCTACATCGACTATAAATTATAAATAGGCATTTAACAAGTCGTGTATTGTTGGTCTTATATTATTATGACCTCGTCGTACAGTCGCTATTTCTCCCAATTCTGAAATGAATTTTACATTGTATTCTCTATTTTTTTTTTCTTTTTAAAAGCAATGTAGATTGCATACAAATTAATAAAAGTGCCAGTCCAGCATTTTAATTAGTTAAGACATTCAAATGAATGTATTTACATTTTTCGTATGATGTTATATCATTGTCAGATTAAAGTCAGCGACATTAACATATTACCTATGAAATATTTTGAATTAACATAAATGTAATAGTTATATTTCTTATCTCTTTTTATTTAAATATAGCAAGAAAGGTTTAATAAATAACACAAATAAATAATCTACAGTTGAAAAAGGGTGTGTGTGTGTGTGTGTGTGTGTGTGTGTGTGTGTGTGTGTTTTAAATGTAGCTTTGATAATCTGAGTCAAATAGCTACAATGTCTGCAACGTGGGAGTTTGCAGTGATGTCTATCACTGGGGCATCATGTCGCAAACATGTTGCATCATGTCCCATCCAGTCACATTTTCATGACTCCATGCGGAGCAACAAGCAAGGCAGCTGCTAGTACCATTGTTATAAGTTGAAAATGGGAAAGTAAAACAAAAGAAATATTTTTAAAGTTTTGTGCCAATAATTGACGAAAATGTAGTCCAAAAGCTAGTCTTTTCAATGCATTAGTACATTAATTCATTTAAAGAAGAAAAAAAGATAAACCTTACAGAAGTATAAGCTATTAAAACGTCGAATCTGAGCGTATTTATTCAATAGCGTCACGAGTGTTGACCTATTCGAAATCTTACATTCTTTACATATTCGAGAAGAAAACCGGAGACAAAAAGACTAGAACATAAGGTTTGAGAATTCTTTCTACTAATTTGTCTCTTTGATTTACAACCATCTGTGACAGCTGATTAATTTGTTCTTAGAAGAGTCAATGAAAGTATATCCTAATTTCCTTAAGTGACTTTGTGTTAAACTTTTTGCGCACAATTTGTTAAATTTCTAAATTCCAATGAAATGGCATGTCATGGAGAAACAAAATTGAAACGAGTCATACCAGTAAATATTCCTATGATACTTATTACAACGGTTCAATGGAATGAAGCAGTTAAAACAGAGTAAAATCTTAATATGAGTGGTGTATGATCATCGTCATCATTATTACCATCACCTGAGAAGTACGACGAATGCTTTTTCATGTGCTGAATTCGCAAAAACAGTCTGATACGGAAACCGCTGCACCAAGGTGAATTTGCCCCTTCTTGAGACCAAACAATGCATATTATCCTACGGAAGTACCACTTACAGGGGCTGCAAATAGAGCGGCGTTAGCAGCTGTCGAAAGAGAGTCAAGAATTGTTTTGGACAGATGGTCAGGAGTCTCATACGCGTAGAAAAGGAAAAGATCTTCGATTATTCAGGCGTGGAAACCACAGAGTCCATGGGGGACGCATCTACGGTTGTGCCTCACCGTAGACACTTACATTGACAGAATTTGATTAATTAAGGACAAATGACACAGTCAGCTAAACATTTTAGATGTGTATTTATGCTGGATTAACTAGGTGCCAAAATTCTCAAAAGATTTTATTCCATGCTCAAGGGAAACTGGCATTATTAACCTTGATTATTAAACAGGACCCGAAACGCAAGGGGTCGCATACGTCGTAACAGGATATCATCTTTTATATTTGGACTCTTATGGACTGATATCACCAAGTGAAATTATTGATTATTTAACCAGAGTCGCTTGCGCCCACTCTCAACCGCTGTTTTATTTAACTATACTAAATAAAACTCTTAAGAATGGTCAAATATGTGGCCAGAGTGTGGTTAAATCGTTGAGTATCCTTGAGCGTTTACCAAACACGCAAACACTTGTTGATTATACATTCAAGTAGGTGTTAATACTACGCAAAATGCCTATATTGATATTGGCGGACGCAAAACCGCCCATTGACACGGTTATTTTGTGGATCTACGCAGATATGTCACCAAAATGGATTTGACTGATTTTTCCAGTCGGGTTGTTATTCACGTCGTCCCGTACAAGCTTGTGATTTTCCAAGAACAAACTTGAAAACTTAAAACGACTAATGTTGACATTCAAGAAATTGTTTACAAGTTTGCAAATAATTTTGCCGTAATTAGTGAAGTCAGTGGAATCAATGAATCTGGTAGATTGTTTACGTTTATAAGAGAGTATATTGACGATGATGACGCTACAACATAACAATACTTGGATGAACAATCGCTAATGTTCTCGCACAACCACGTGTAATAACTTCATGGATTCCAATTCAATGAATATTAATCAAAGAAGGAGAGAAGCAAAAAACTAATTAACCTTAGAAAATGGCCGATTTATTTTTCATTCTCTCAAAAGTGGTTTTGATATACCTAAACGTCACACAGGAAAGGTGCGCAAGTCTGGATCATACTTGTTTATCATAGCCTGAACCTAAAGGTGAGAGGGGTAGTATTGTTGATAAATTGATTAGCGGCATACTGGCTTTTTTCAACAATATCACGTGTCGACAAAACTGGTACTGTTGTAGATGTTATCACATATACACTTAAAAAAGCAGTGGTCACCAGAGATGAAATTCAGATCGAAGCATTCAATGTTTATCCCGCAGGATGCTTAACTGTTTTTGATGTTTGTGTTCAAGATTATATTTATCATTACATGTAAGTAATGGATTCTGACCGAGGTGATTAAGCTGGAGAATTTACCGACGAAGAGTTGGATCAGCCGATATCGACAGTAATTTTGTCATACTTGTCAATTAATATATTGTTCAAAATGGTGTTACCAGGTCATCGTTTACACTGAAATATAATCCTGCTAAGGGTCAAATAGAAACTGACGGTTTTAACCACCTTGATGTATCACTGCCAACTTGGTGACCTTAGCACGTGAAAATACTCAATCATAGACTGTACAACCAAGTACAAAAAACACTAACATTTTTCAACAAATTTTATACCAACTATGACATATTTGAGACCCAAAAAGTCCCTACTGCTTTTCAGCAACGACGAGCTTGCTTTCGGTATACATTTGTTTTACTACGACAAAACGATAGTTTCAGGAATCGTTCAATAGTGTAATTGGTATGTTTATAAATCTAAAGAGTGCTAAACCCCCAGAAGGCACATTCCCCAGAAATTTTCTTTGTTTTCCCACGCAAATATTTTCTTTAATTGTGTGACAATTATGCCAGTATAAAAGGGTAACTGATTAGAGTTGTGTGTACTTGTCGCACCTATTGAAGAACTTTTACTACACAACTACATTGCTAAAATAACTACGATGGCTCCTCGATATCACCATCCTGAAGAAAAACTCGAAGTGGAACTGCATCTGCGAAATGAAATCACTAAGAGAAACGCGCTAACTGAAAAATATAAACGTGCATGTCTTGTCGATAACGAAATTTGTTAAATCGCCGCGGAAGCAGCTGTTGCTCTGGGTGCGGCTGGGTGCAGCAGCACAAAGTAGTCTCAATATGATAAGCAAATTAAAAGACAGAGTTCGAGATTGTGTTGGCGAAAATTTGAACTCACCGAACATTCAGAGCACAGCAATAGAACTGGCTAGTAGAGGATTTATAGACAATAAAAGTCGAGTAAAATAGTTTCATATTGGTTGTATAGTTTACTGATCAAGGTCATTATCTCTATCTTGTATGACTCTGGCCATTGTTTGACCAATTAGCTTTTCTTGATTATTAATCTTTGGTTGCACATAGTATATGGCTTTTTGTAAATATGACTTAAATTCTTTGGGGATAGACGTCAGTGACCTATATCAGCAACCAAAATGCAAAACGCACAATATGACATATTTCTGAAATATTGGAAGGGGAGATGAGACAGCAGTGGTGAAATTGAGAGTCTGCATCAATTCGGTTATATTAACTGAAATAAAATGAAGAAAGATATGTTAAATTTTGATAAATCAGTTCGATGGCCCTAGTAACAAAAAAGATGTTGAAAGAGTTTTAAAAATGCATAACATTCTTTGCCAGTCCACCAGAGAAATTACCAGACAATTTACACGCAAATATCCCAGACACAATAGCAATATAGAAAACTAGATAAATATAGTACCTAAAGAATTCATATGCACAAAGTAAAGAGCATCAGCACCAATAAAATGTTTCACATTTAATTTATTTTGTTTAATTTTATGGGGTGAAGCTGACACAGAATGGAGATCTATGCTAAAGGTGAGCGTTCAACAAATTAACATAGTGTCTAACTCAACAACTGGATTCAGTAGCAGCGTACACCACGCTAATGCAAAGAACATTCTTCATAGAAGGCGATGCAGAACATAATATTTAATCGTGTCAGAGGCAACATGTGCCGAATGCTCAATATGAAATCCAGTAATAATAACTCAGTCTAACATATACCAGTAATGTTCTCTTTCTACCTTAAATCAAACAACAAAAGATGAAAACAAATAGTTTCAAGAGAAACATATCTCATTCAGACATTTTAATGTGTTTTGGGTAAAATTGCAAGAATATAAAACGAAGAATGCAAATTGCATGATGTTCACATGATTCTCACAGGGGACAACGTTTCATTTCAGTAAATTTTTTATATGTTCATGCACAAAAAAAAATAAGTAATGAGCTGGTGACGGTATTTCATGTTAATTGGTCTTAAATGTATTTATATTTTCAGGTTTATAAAAATGTCCTCGTGGTTTATATTACATTCTACAAAAAAAAACTCATTTTTAAAAACTGTATTCATTTACCAGCTTAACATACAGATATATTAAATAACTAGACACAGAACATTTTGAGAGTATTCGCAATGTTAGTGATTTTGCGACATCATTGCTAATAATACCAAAGCATGACATCGCATTTATTTAGAATTCCTATTGCGTATATTCTCAAAAGTATTGCGAATATTCATAAAGGTTTTATTCGACGATTCATTTTGGCACTAATGAGTTTCCAGTTTTCAAAGCAAAAATAAATAAAGTTAAAATTTAGAAACAGATTTTTTGATGATGAAGGTCTCCAAAAGCTACTGGAAAACAATGAGCATATCATCCCTTGATCTGTCTTTTGCAGCTGTTAGTAAAATATGTTGTTTTGTTACCTCTACTCTACAACTCCTGCGTATCATCATACTCAAGCGAATTTTTTTATACGATTTTCTTTCAAATCCATCGAAACCTTTAGCCAAATATTTGGCCAAGCTAGCGAAATAAGTAGGAGTAGCAACAAATGTGTCATTTGTGATACGTTAGTTACTTAATAAAGCTGAGCACATTGCTTATTTTTTTATACGATCACTCCATGTTATTTGTAATGACATTGATGGTTTGCTATTTGTTTTATTGATAAAAAATGTAACTAAAGTATTTTTTAAAAAAAATGTTTTACCAAAGCTCGTCACACTAGGTCAATCAGTTCCAAAAATTTCATGCATAGAACCAATTTCATCAGCTATTTTAAGAATCTAAACTGAGTAAGCCCCTATAACCATTGGTATCAATAATAATAATAATAATAATAATAATAATAATAATAATAATAATAATAATAATAATAATAATAATAATAATAATAATAATAATAATAATAATAATAATGCTTTATTTAACTTGGGAAGCTCAATTATAATACATATGTCCATTGAGATCCTCAATTATTTTTTTAACAATCTATATTTTTTTCTTAATCTAAAATTTATTAACAAAACATGCATCTACATTTTTAACAATCTAAATGTTTTTAACAATCTACAATTTACTAACAAACTATGTATGGAAAGGAAGGTCACCCTTATGTCTTAACATTACAATGAACATATCAATCGCGTTCAAATAAAAAAAAATAATTGACTTGCACATTGATAAAAAGGAAACACGAATTCTACATAAATATAAAAATGACATGATGAAATCAATCAAATCAACCTTTAAATATCTGACTTATTTATTTTAAAAATTTTCAACAGAACTTCTCGGCTCAAACAATCCAACTCTTGAATATTTGATGTTGTTATAGAGCTTAACGCCATTTTCAGCACAAAATAGGCCATACATTGCGGCCAGTATTAATGGTGGAAGAAGAACCCTGGAAAACCCCGGGAAGAACCACCGACCCACGAGGAACTACTTGACCAGTATTTGATCTTGGGAGTTTAAATCACAATGTGAAGTTGACCGTAAACTATAGAGCCTGTGATTTTCATTACAAAGTTTCCCCACGTATTGTAATATTATAATTTGTATTGTCTTTTGAAGGTGTATTCAGTTAGTCATTTATTGGACGTCATTTCGGTCAGATTCAAGGAAGTGAATATAAGATGCGTCAGACAGAACATTTAGAATTAAGTGAGCTGTTCTCATACCTTCTTTATCATTTCTCACGGACTCTTGAGACGATTTCTCAGTATTGTGAAATATAGTCAATGAGTAGCAAAATTTGTGTATTGTAGTGCGGTGTTCTAGTCTGTATGCGTACGTTATATCTTAATTGTACTTTTTTATTGTATTTGTTATAAATTATGCATACGTTAACTAATTGTTTGTCCCACTTTAAATTTCTTTCAAGAGTAACACGATAACCTGGTTGGATTTCTGATTCATAACAAAACACTTTTGATACATATACAATGTTTATTGATGTGTGACTAGAATGAGAAAAGAATTATGATTAATAAGTGCGTGTATCAGATCCAAATATTGGAAAAAATTAACACAATCCGAACATACCTAATAATGCAACATAAATGTGAATAAATGGCCTTAAACAGTACAAGGATAAATCTGAATGATTCACTGTGATTTAACACGACGAAAAGAATGATCTGTTTTACTCAAATAGTAAAAGATGACGTACTTTGCTCATACAATAAAAATGTCTTCACTCAAATAGTGAAAAATGTGGTACTTTACTCAAATAGCAAAATGATTAAAGCAATGAGACAGATATCATACAAAATATATTTACAATCCAAAAACACTGGGTATAACAAATGTATTACCAAATTTACAAGTTTCTCAAAAATAGATTTTTTATATTGCCATACAATTTTTGTGTTATTCATAACTACATGAGCTTTGTCTAATAATAGCTTGATATTTCTTATATAGGGATTTTTTGAGCTTCTACATTAATTACGTCACTACCGAAACCTGTTACAGTAATCTTATCAATAAAATAACAGTTTTTGTCTGTTTTGCCCATAAACCATGGTAATTAATGAAAAATAAGAAAGAGCAATAGGCATAAAAAAAGACTTCTGAGGAATACCATTTTTAAATTTCATTGAGATAGAGCGTACATTTCCAATAAAAACTCTTTGCACAATGTCACATCGATAGGATGAGAACAAGTTTATTATATTTTACTCGTTATATTGACTTGAAGTAAATATAATAAACGCCATGATCGACTAAATTAATATCCTTTCTGGGGTTTATAAAAGTTACCACTGATTTGGTTGCCATTTATTATTTGCTGCAGCCAACCACTTTGTTAATTTACTAAAAGCTGGTTGGCATGAATGACCCTCACGAAAATGTGAGTGTTCTTTGTTAGAGAGTGAGAATTGTTGAAAATAATCATACACATGCTTAGTAACCAGTTTCTAAAAAAGTTTAGATTTTACAAGAAGAATATAAATAAACCTGTGTTATGTTTCTTTATTTCATGAAAATGTTGCCTCTGAGCTTCATACTCGTCGTTTGCAGTTTGCACATCCGGATATTGAATTATGCTCAGAAATTGTGCCGTATGCAAACTTGCATCGATAGACGTGTTATAAACGGGCTTCGCCATAGTGACAGTACAACTATCGTCATCTTAATCCTTCTTCTATACATAATTTATACTTTCTCTATCTACTCTTTTGTATTAGACTGATCACATATTATTATATAGTATTTGGAATACTGTTCTATTCTACAGCTGTATTAATGCTAGGGTCCACGCCAAGGTAAAACATTTGGAATACTCTAGTATTCTACATCTGTACTAGGGGGAGGCTCTACAAATAATATAAACTTATCTGAGAGTGACAGGTGTAAGATGAATTTGCGACGAGCACAATGAATATAATGTTGGCATACTTCTATATTACTTTTATGTCCTGTGGCTGAAATTTATTGCACTTTGTGGAAGTTATACACGATCTAAAACATACAGCTAACTAAAATGACTGATCCAATGTGCTCAAAACGTCAGCCTGAATTATTTTAAAGCAAACTATCTTCATCTTTAGCAGTTATTGAAATGGGAAAAAAAAAATTGCCAGACTAGAAAATATCAGCTTCTGACAGTGCCGTGAATGAATACCAAATACATTAAATCTATAAAATAAAATTATCGACTTTTTTTTACAATTTACTTCTAAGTCCAAGAAGTCAAAATTACCATGTGGAGCTATCCACTTTTTATATGCGCACATCTGATGTAAAGCCAAGATGTATATCTTTTAATAGAAATTACTCCGATCAATCATACACCAAAATAAAGGATATTAACAGTTCCTTAGACAATATTTAAGATATACAACGTTGGTTTTTAAATAGTCAGTAAAATCAATAAGGAATACCTGGGAAAGTCTTGTCTTTAAAAATTTAATCCGATACAAAATACAAAACTGTAGAGCTCCTTCTAAAATAGTAAGGTTTAAACCAGGTTAAAACGTATTGAATACTGTAATATTATACATCTGTATTAATAGTACTAATGGTACTGCTCTATGGTCTTAAGTTAAGTATAATATAATAATAAAAAAATGTTCTTGTCTGAATTCACTATAACTCAAAATAATGTTACAGTCTACGAATATCACTGATAATAGCTTTGTATTTTCAGCATATAATAATTTTGAATAAATACGTCCACTCAAATGAAAAACTATATATCAATAAGACTGATTCTGCCTTGAGTTTGAAAGACAAATATAAGTAATTCCTCAAACAACATTATACAAAAACACTAATATAAGGTATATATATATATATATATATATATATATATATATATATATATATATATATATATATATATATATATATATATATATATATATATATATATATATATATATATATATATATGATAAGGCTTTGGTCAGCCTCTTTTCTAAAACATTGTTAACAAGCTTAGAAATTTCCAAGTAAAAATCTGATGACCTGGAATCAGACACAAATAAACATGTCTACTTCCAAATATAATGATCTAAATATTTAATCCACAATCATAATAGTAGGGTTTGAACCAAGTTAAATTGATTCACGTGATGCCTGTAAATTGTCCTTGTATCTGAGCATCCATTTTCATGACAATGCCGCTCACTGGAAAAGATGCCTTGGTCACCAGTAAGATATAATTTTATTTCGAATCTGTTATATTTTGATGAAGTGTACCATACTGTTTGCATCTGTATATTAGTCTTATATTTCCAAAATTAATAACTCTATTCGACATAATGCATTACGTTTCCATTTGTTCAGGGTATTCCTTCGTCCATTAATCTTTGCCTATCTTGCTTAAGAAACAGAGTACAATCAGAAAGATTCATTTTTGCCTCCTACATAATTCATTTAATCAGTTGAAAATTTTCCCAAATATTCAAAAGTGCCCACGCATATCTAAATTTTGTGTTTGCACATGACAATCGTAGGCTACATGTAAATCTTGATGTATAGTTACTTTCCAAGTCTTCTGACCCACTATCGATCAAGTATTTCTTTGTTCACCTTGAAATATCTCCGGTCTTCCTGTGGTGGAATTTTAAACATGATGAATGTGAAATTAACTTGCTTAATATTGATGCTATTGATAATTCAGTTCATGATCAGGTATAGGTATTTAATATTTTGACATCGCTTCACTTTTGACTAATTCTGACACACTTTTGACTAATAAATTACAGTGGGGAAAATTCCAGCTCCCACATTAGAGGTTGTTATTCACACTGACATGTTTATGTTATTCTGTCAAAAATTTTTGGAAAGAAAATGTGATTTGTGACCTTTAATATAGTGATCATATTCAAAATGTATTATGTGCCCTTTCGTGCAGCTATCATTGTCAAACTGTGCTATGGGTCATTTTATACATCGATCATTGTCAAACTGTGCCCTCTATTATTTTACAAGCGATCATGGTCAAACTGTACAGTGCAGTTATCAAAAATGTATATTGGCTTGTACGTGAAAACTGCGTTTCAGTATCGTGAAGCTTTCTCTTTGAATGCATGTGAAATGCTAACTTGGTAAAGGTAAGTTACCATAATGTATCTAAATGTACTGCAGGACATGGATAAGATGATTTAAGACTTTTCATTTTAGTATGAGGTCCAATGTTTAAATTGCAAAGAAAGTAATGTCAAATCTGATCCTTTTGTGCCAAAACATTCAGTCTATATTTGCGTTTTTTCCCATATTCACATGTAACATTTTAATTTCTTCTCTCTCTCTCTCTCTCTCTCTCTCTCTCTCTCTCTCTCTCTCTCTCTCTCTCTCTCTCTCTCTCTCTCTCTCTCTCTCTCTCTCTCTCTCTCTCTCTCTCTCTCTCTCTCTCTCCAGTGTAACAGACTTAATTATTTCTGGTTTTTCAAAGTGAAATAGTTCCACATTTAAGCTTTCCAAGTTCAGCTAAATCTTTCCATGGTGGAGGTCAATTGTCTGAGTAAAATGAAAAATAATTGCTTTTCTTTTTAAGGAAATTGTTAACTTCCATCGTGTAAAACGTTTTCTTCATCAAGCTCTTTCTTATTATGCTATTTCTGTTTCAATATGTCTCAGCAAAAAAAAACATTTTCTTTTCATTTTTGACTTATTTGTCCAAACTTATTGTAAAGACACATCAGAATTTTTGATAATGTATTTTCTCCATTTCACTATTTTTAATGTTTTCAAGTCGACAATTTATGTCCACGTGACTTAAATATATCCTTTTGTTTTGATGATAATGTAATGTGTAACTGAAATGTTCAAATAACGAATCTTTAGCTTTAGTACATTTTTTGGTACCATTTCATTTCTTCAAACGATTGGTATAAATGGAAGCAACTGTATATTCAAAATCACGGAAAAGACGGGTTAATTACTGTTTTTGTCGGTCACTTAGGAAGGCTTACAAAATTCAAATAACATTCTATGCTTAATAAATTATCCATATATGTTATGAACAAGCTAACAAGACTACCTTCTAACGAAAGCTACTTTTATTTTCAGTAATTTTGAAATTCTCTTCAAGCCTCTGCAACGTAGTAATGATTTAATATGCTGTGTCACCAGATGCTGTTTTGAATCGAACCTTGTTTTCAATAAATTTTGTTTTGACTATTCAGTTTCGACTAACGTTGTGAATTGGTCGAGTACCAATGTATTTTTCATATCAATCACGTTGTTTACTCCATCATGCACTGTTAAAAATTGTGCTAATGTGACTAATGCTGCCTACGTCTGCTTTTATATTTACAAATATTAACTATCATCATATTTTAAAAGCAATAGAGGATATATTATTTTATGTTTAAATGAACATTTTATCCTCTGAATTGTCATTTTGTAACACAGTTGACTTTCGACAACCCTTTCATCTCATTAACACTTGTAAACAAATGCACGTTATATTTGTAAGCGGACTTTCTTACTTTCATGCTATACTCATGCCATTATTTATGATGTATAAAACAAAAGTGAAATTTTTGTGTTTTTAATCGTCTTCATAATCTGACTGCTCCAGTACTTGTTTTTTTATGGTGTACTCAAATCTGACCAGTCCAGTAATTTTTAGAGTAATGACGTTATTAAAAGAATTGGAATTTTTGAATTTCATGAAATTAGTGGTGTATTTACTTAAGCGTTGGCTAAACGTTCTTAAATTTACAAAAAATAAAGATTAAATGTGGTCCAGTTATGTCTTTAATTTCACTAGTATAGTAGAAGCAGTAGCAGAAGAATGGAAGAAATTGAGGAAAATGAACAGCTGTAAAAATAGAAGTACTTGTAGCTGAAGCAGCAGCATTTATGTTGGTTGTAGTAAGACATTATAGCAGTACCAATATTTTACTGCTAGCCTTTCAGTTGTTATTTTCATTAATTTAGTTCAACTTTAATCATCAACTATTTCATTGACAAATTCATCATCATCCTCGTCTTCGTTGTCATAATTACCGTTATTATTAATATTAATTTTATTATTATTATTATTATTATTATTATTATTATTATTATTATTATTATTATTATTATTATTATTATTATTATTATTATTATTATTCCTACCGACAATTGTATTGCAATTATTCAACAGACAAGAAGTTAAATCTCTAGCATCTATGACGGCTTGACATCATACTGTTATCGTATACATATTTATTGAGGATGCACCTCTGCACACATAAATGATGTCAAGCGAATGTCTAAATATATTTTTAAATCTGCAATTCAAATGTATTGTCTACAGCAAATCAAAAGAGACGGAGGTAATAAAATTATTACTCTAATACCATGACAGTTCTAAACTTGTTCCGTGTTGTTGGTGTATATAATTCAAATTTGGCAGAAAGACTTTAATTAATGTGAAAACGCCTTCCTGTTTCGTATCTATTTTCTCTTTCCACAGTTTTATTAGCTTTCTATCATCGGATTGATCCTATCTATGAACGAGTTCTCGATATATGTATTTTACGGTATTTTGCTCGATACCTTACGGACTGCCTCAGTCCAACTATATATCACGACTTTGAAGTTATAACCATTTAAATCTTCTTTTGATACATGTACATCGCGACCATGAGCATGTGTCTGAAATTATATGATAACATGCAACCACATACAAATGGTAGTCTGCAGGATATTCTCTTGGGGGGGAGGGGGTAGCTATGGGATCGCGAAGTACAAGAATAATTTACTTACATCCGTAACTGAAGAGCTCTACGACGTGAAAAACTGGACACCCCCGAAAATGAAGATTTGACAACGAAAGTGATCCAATAAGAACCTGCAATTTTACGCTATGCAAAAGCACATATTAACACACTTTTTTGATAAAATTGTTTACAACTACTTCCAAGAAGTGTACTATATTGACTTCAGTAAATATCATGAAAATTAACAAATTATGTTATAACGCATTTAGAACTAATTTGTTGCTCCAAACACAGAGTTTGTCAACATAGGGATTATATCCAAAACTGGATAGGAAATCTCCAGATAGCAGAGTCGCTTATTTAGCGACTATAGCGTAGAGTGGGTTGAAGTCAGATCAGATTCCCAATCGAAACATCCAATGCATTTTTCGTCAGTTCAAGCTATAAGTTCCGATCAATTGCATTCCTAATAGAAAATACAAAAATAACCGGAACTATATGGTTGCGGCATAGGATTGTTGCAATATATATGGGTTAGTTAATTCCAATTCAAGTAACTTTTTCCAACATATCAGCATAAATGTGATGCTTTTGGGTGAATGAAACATTTGGAAGATAAAATGGATTTCTTTGAGTACATCCAAAAGCTTAGACCAAGACCCAAATAAACATGTTTGCCTTTATTGATAATGATCTCAATATTTAACCCACACTAATAGCGAAATATTAACTATGTATTATTTTTTCCAAAATAAACGTTACTGGTCAGGTACACAATGATTTTGATTTTGGACAAGATGAAGTGCAAAATGCATTTATACATTATATATAATCATTGAGCTACAAACTAACAAGCACAAATGAAATATACATAGCACAATATATTCCATTTAACAGATCTTACTACTCAAACCAATATTTCAAAATACCTTCATGTAACCTTGCTGATCCAGTGGGAAAAACTTTATTTTTCTAAGAACCCACCTAAACCTTCCAATGGGAAATAAACCCAAAAGAGTTTAACGAACCTTAATACACTGGTCTACAATATTTTAGAAGCTGTCTTCTTCCGAGATAAAATTTTCTATTTATTATGGATTTTAATATGCTGAATTCAAATACGACGATTAAAACAACTGACTGACTACTGTTTCCAAGATATTTGAGTTTTCACATTTTGCGTAAATATATATTGTGTAGATAGCAGAGTTTTAATCACACATTGTAAATCTAGGTCTTTTAATGTGTTTATGTTTGCTTTGCATAATATTCCACCTATCTTGTTTATGTAACTCTTTAAAATAAAACAGCAAAAGGGTTATATAAATATATTTCATTATGAAACAAAAGAAATAAACTGTTTTGAATATATAAGTACATAGTTTAGTCCTTATTGAGTGTCCACTCATCGCTTCTCGGCCTGTGTCGTGAATTCATTAAATGGAGCATCTATTGTCACTGTCCAGCAGAAGTCTGCAAGCAATGATAGGGTTTATTTACCATCATAGACTTTCTCCATTATTGCAATGTCCTAGTGAAATAGTTCGCCGTGCTCGTCGCTCACTGCTCCACAGTTAGGTGGAAAAAATTTAGATGAGAGTGCAAATAATGTATATTTAGTGATATGTTGCAGCAAAGACTCTTGTATGCCTTAAGGAGGTTTTCCACCAACTCCCTGCAGTTGCCTGCCTTGTTTTCGAAAAAAATTGTTGCCACTAACTGGAAGGCTTTCCATGCCGCCTTTTCCTTGTCACGTAGTGCACGATCGAATACTCGAAGAAGTTCATGAATCTGCCGACCAACAAAGACAATTTCCTTTATCTTAGATTCACTTAACCTTGGAAATTGCTCACGGATGTACTTGAAAGCTGCTTGTGTTTTGTCCATTACCTTGACAAAGTTCTTCATCAGACCCAGCTTGATGTGCAAGGGTGGTAAAAAGTCTTCCTTAATTCAACAAGTGGTGGATGCTTAACACTTTTCCTCTCAGGCTCCAATGACTGTCTGAGTGGCAAATCTCTCTTGATGTAGTGGGAATCTCTCTCACAACTGTTCCATTCTCAGAAACAAACTGCATTACGGTGTGTATCCAGTCTGCAGACTAAACAAGAGAGCAAGAACCTTAAAATCGCCACAAGGCTGCCTCTGATGTTGATCATGGTTTATGCAATTTAAAAGTTGTTTCACTTTTCATAAGTTTTCTTCATATGGACTGCATGACCACATGCAACTGATGGCAAAACAATGCCAATATGCAGCGAGATAGATTTAAAAGATCCTTTTTATAGTCATGGAACATGAAAAGCTCACATCAGCTGCCGGCAGATTCCACTACTGTAGTTTAGAGCCCGACAGTTCTGCCTTACTCTTGGATTGTTTAAAATCCCTGACAAGGTCATCCAGTTTACCTCGTGTTATGAGGTGTGGTTAAAAGGAGGGGGGATGGGAGAAATATGAGTCATGTGACACTGATAGGTCAGGACTAGAAGTTTCATACTCTTCCTTATCTGACTCAAGAGAAAATGATTTTGGTGTATCAGGAAACGACAATCTTTATCCACGGGGTACTGAGCGTATAGGTGTTGGAACGTTTGCATAATGCACAGTCCACTTTTTCTTCTTTGACATGCATTTCTCAACTGGAGGCACCATGCAAAAGTAACAATGGCTGATATAATCTATTGGCTCTTTCCAAATCATTGACGCTGAAAAAGGCATAGATTTATTTTCATGTTCAACCATTGGCGAAGATTTGTTGAATAAGTGTGGCAACATATGCGTGGGGCCCACTAATTTTTCTAATCTCCAATTATGCAGCCAAATAAAGGTGATAGGCTTTCGTAATCATAGCGGTTATACTGCGCTTTTGTGATGTAAAAGTCATTTCATAACATACATATCAGAAGTTATCTGCATTGTTCAGACAATTACGAGTCATCTCTGCTCACCTTGGCTAAATAGAAATGTGTCTCGTTGCAAAATGAAACACTCACAAATAAGTGAGCACAACACTGTATGATTTCTAGATCTGATATAGAGCAATTGTTTCAGCAGAGTGATGTTAGCTTAATTATGATTGCATCATCCATGACTTCATGGAATAATATGATGCAATAGAAATCATAGATGACACATTAGAACATATACTGTACATTATTATTATGCATTGGGGACAAGGTATTAATAAAATGTGTTTTCACCGAATAAGATCGATACAAAAATGAATAGAGTTGTACGTTTTGGGAACAGAACAATTACGGCGATGACAATTTAAAAGGAAAAATTACACTCCACTGCTGGTAGAGACAGGACATTTTACTTTCTTTTGTGGTATGATTATGAAACTGGTTAGTATCGTTTAGTATTACAACAGTTTACAGAATTAAATCGGCTTTGTTATAAAGGGATTATATCCAACTAATGATGTAGACATATTTATTATCGGTAATATTGCAAGGCTGAAAATAAATCTGAAACAACGATAAACACTTGCATATGACTATAAAGAATGCGAAGATGAAGGATTATGCAGTAGTCAGAATGTCTTTTGACTCCACCCAGTTTTAAAAGTTGGGGTTTTTATATATAGACGTCAACACGGTTTGAAAAACTACACTGTTTTCTTGTCATCGTGTAACTATTTGATTTGTCATATGGCTAACAATGCCTAATGGAAAGAACCAATCAAAATTCGTTAGAGAAGCAGTCTTGTTTCGTCTATCAGTGAATTAAGGAAATAACAACTTTATACTCTTAACTTCTCTGAAGGTAAATTGTCTTCCCATCGATGTCATGCTCTAGGGATCTATGCATATTCGGTTCACTATTACGCTGTTATTTTATGGCGACACTGCATTTTCACGATTTCCAACTTTGTAAGAGAACATATGCTCTGACTTTACCACACAAGCAAAAAAAAAGGTCCAAATATCCATAAATGGGTGAGAAAGGTCCCAGGAAACTAGAACCAGATTATTGTAATGATAGTCCCACTATCAGATCTCTGATTGTTACTAGACACGTGTATGATCAGAAGATATATTATGTAAGTAAAAATGTTAACTATGCAATAGACAAGCAATTAATTATATTACTATCAGTGTGTAACGGGAGTTTTAAAACATTAAAACCTCCTTAACTGATTTGGCGATCGTTAACTAGGAAATGACATAATGTGATCTTAACAAATAACTGTCCTTGCAGATTTCTGTGTTTCGGTAATGTATACCGTTATATTAGTACAAATGACCTTAGCTCGAACTTCAAGTGGCATTTGATTAGAAATTAACACGTGCTCTCTACAGACAAATGAGGTCATATATATCAGCATACACTACTACACGTCTTATTTACAACTGACTAGTCAATTCCGTTCAATAAAATGAATTCTCCGTTACTTATAGCATAATATCAACTAAATCAAGCCACAGAAACAAATGACCTGCAAGCTCATTTAAGCATTACCAAATCATATATAAATATTCACTTATTCATTAACTCACGATAACAGTATCATCGAACACAAAAAATAAATTTACGTAATAAAAAATATGACAATGAATATTAGACTTAAATTATAAATCCCAATGAAATACTGCATATTTGCAATCTTTGGGTTGCATCATAAATTCCTAACGAATTCTACACATTGAATATTTGATTACATGCAATCCGTCAATACTCTCAATGAACTAATAATTATTAAATTAAGAATTAAAGTGCATAACACTCTAACATATCAATAGAGTCCTACGAAATGAATACACGATATATGCGTAAATCATAAGCATATCAACACATTTGCACAATAAAAACCAAACGAAATAAAATATTTTATGGAAACTTAACCTGAGTACCTTAAATGCCGATTATTTCCACACAAACCGCGTGACCTAGCGCTATAGCCTGTCTAACACAGCTATCTTGCCTTTTCTACGAAGGAATCAATATTCTCAAGTTTCAAGGAGTTGGACCTTTTGACTTCTCACAAGGCAAGTGTCGAACTAAAGAATTCTGAACAATTTGTATCCTAAATTCCCGGTCTTCCAAAGTGTCCGCCTTAATTTTTCCATGAACTATTGGATATAACTGTTCATGAAATTCTCCCCAAATAATCATGTCTTTCATCAGATTTCACTAGCCTAAAATATGCTGAAATTAGGTTTCTTTTGAAGATCGATCAATTATTTGACCTAAGGTCCTCTTCCAACCGATACGGTTGGTTTTTATATGTACACTGTGTCACTATACCGTCACGATGACTCGGTCAATTTCACTGAAGATTAAACATAGACCCTTTTATATTTCAGAGATGAAATAAGAGAAATATCAGTGAACATCCTCAAGACCTTTTTGGCTTGAATATGATAACTTCAAAGCACAATTAATTCAACCTTAAGTTTCAATAATTTTCATAATTCGCCACATTACATAATTTTTGCAGGAGCTGAAGTAGGTTACCTTTTTGACGTAGCGAAATAGTGGCGTACAAGTAAGATTTTATGCTTCACAAACTTTGTGTTAATTCCGAATACCTCTTTTTCGGTGACCTTCTTTCGAACAATTGACATCTAGGCTCTCTGCCTTAGGAGACACATATAACAAATTTGATGGTGAATATGCATTATGATACCTTTAGAGCCATCTTCCACGAGAGTTCAGCTTGGTCATGACAGATTGAAAAGAGACAAACACATGTCCAAAATAACTTAACATACATCAAATAAAGTAAAAACATCCATTCCCTTTTGACACATTTTAGAATCATTTTATCGTTATTTGATCTGGTTCTGAACAAGATTATTCTGACATTGCAGCAAATGACAATACACGTACTTTTTAATAGTATAGAATACTGATGGCAAAAAAAAGAGACAGTATTTCCTATCACCTAGTCAAAATCGAGAAAAATTTACTAGGCTGACCTAACTTGATTACTTGAGGGATACACAGCTTTTAAATGGTAGTTCACCGTGAAAAACCGCAAGACGTATCTCTACTTCTCTAAATTGAAAATATAATAAAACCTGTTACCTAGGAATTATCTCTCCCTGAGCTGCCGGCAAAGTATAACTTTTTTCCAACCTTTGATTGATTCAAATAATATGAAATGTGCTGCCAGTATCAGGACGAAACAGTATGAAATGTGCTGCCAGTATCAGGACAAAATAATATGAAATGTGCTGCCAGTATCAGGACAAAATAATATGAAATGTGCTGCCAGTATCAGGACAAAATAATATAAAATGTGCTGCCAGTATCATGACAAAATAATATGAAATGTGCTGCCAGTATCAGGACAAAATAATATGGAATGCGCTGGCAGTATCAGGACGAAACAGTATCAAATGTACTGCCAGCATCAGAACGAAACAGTATCAAATGTACTGCCAGCATCAGGACGAAACAGTATCAAATGCGCTGCCAGTATCAGAATGAAATAGACTGCAGCAGACACACAATTTGTGCTAGCTGTTATTTTTGATAATATAGCATCGAATAACGGTACGATTTTAGTCTTGTCTTTTTTCCAAGCAAAACTTTGCTTCGAATTGAGAGAGTGTCCAGTAAGGACACATACAGTTGTGGTCAAATTAGAATGAAAATCACGAACAAAAAAAAAAAACAAAAAAAAAAACGGTGGAGTGGGTGGAGGTGATCGTGTTACTTTCTTGTCTTATTTGTCACTGGCTTTCATAATCATAGACAATATTTCTAGGGCCTGAGTGTATCTTTTCATTACTATTGGGGAGTGATCTGATTAAATTTCGAGCGTTATGATCTCATAATAAAATGACCGCCTATTGTAAACAAAATCAAACTACGTCTATGCTCGGGTAATTACTAATGTAATGTAGCTTTTCTTGCAAATTAATTATGTGTTTTCTGTATACTGCCTTATACACTAAAGGTGATGATTACTCAAAAAGTCGAATAAAAAGACTGATAAAGTTATTTATAATTAATTTTTGTATCAACATTTATTATTTTAAGATTAGTAAAGGAGAACCTAAACTACGTTGTCGTATACTTTAAAATACTCTTTTTCCACTGTCGTGTATATTTTAGTTGATATTAGGAGCAATAGCTCAAAATAATTGTTTGTTTTGGGGAGTTTGGGAGTTTTTTGCGGGTGTGGGTGGTGTTGGTTATTATTTTGTTTGGATTTTTGTTACCAATTTTCCTTTAAGGGGGTGTAACTCTTAAAACGAAAACCCTAGTCTGGTTGCCACTCATTTGGTTATTAGAGTTGTCATTGCGTGGCTATAGAAGCAGACCTGAGTGGTACATAGGATTAACATCGTCTGGTCAGTTTGCTTCAGGTTTGGTGGACTGATCTATGACTGTTTTCTTTGTTGCATGTCAGAGACAGGTGTAATTCAAAGTTATTCTAGTAATTTTGTTTCCTCTTAATCGTACTGGTGTGTTCTTTCTCCTTAACTTAATACAGACTGTTTTAACTCGGGGTACGTTTCTGTCGTCTGCAAACCGGCAACCATCTGCCTTTCACGAACCTGGTAAAGTAGTAGTTTACAATTTATATATAAATAATATATGCCCAGCCGTGTAGCTAAAGCATTGTTCGTCGTATGCATTTCCATCGTCTTGTAAATGGTGAGGGGTAATTCCCCGAACCTGGTCATTCCGTACCCAAGTCGTTTCGTACCCAAAAGGGGCACCCGTCAGTTACTATGTACTTTTGCGAGAGTGATGTATGTAAGGTGAAATTGTTTTCATTTAAAGCATGCACAATAGAAATAATGTTGGCATACCTCCATGTACTTTATGCTACTTTGATGTAATGTAAATGACAATTCTTTGGTTATTGTACTTTGGGAAATTTTTAATGATCTTAGCACACTTAAAATGTCTGCTCTCTTGTGCTCCAAAAATCAGCCTGAATTGATCTAAAGTACACTATCCTTAGCAGCTATTAAAATAGGAGAAATGAATTTTGCCAGACTAGACAATACCAGCTTCAGAAAGTGCAATGAATGAATTACCAAATTTTTAACAAGTAAAACAAAAAAGTTATCTACTCATTTTTTTACAATTTACCTCAGAAGTTCAGGAAGTAAAAATGACAAAGTGCAGCTAGCACTTTTTTGAAAGATGCACATCTGTAGTAAGGCCAAGCTGTATACTCTATAAGCCATATTAAACCCAGCAATCATACACCCAAATAAAGGGAATTAAAGGTTCTTTGAACAATACCTAAGATATACAAGGTCTTTTTTAAATAGCCAGTATAACTAGTGAAGAAACCCAGTGGAATTCTTTTTCTTTAAACTTTTAACTCTGTGCAAAATACGAAATTGTAGAGTGCCACCATAGAAAGATATTTCAAACTGTTTAAAGCTGTTCAGTGTTCATTACAGGTATTACCATTTGAGAGTGAATATCTTTGGATCACCAAGAGCCAAGATGAAGCATTGTAATATAATAGCATATACAATTTTCATTTCATCAGAATAAACTATTTATGTGTTGCTTTTTTCCCCTTGTGATAGATAGATAAATAGATAGATAGATGCATACAAAATTACAAAGTAATTAAAAAAACGGTCAATGCTAAAATGAATCTACATGATACCTAAGTAACAGCTATATATAAATGGATAATAATAAAATTAATAATAATAATAATAGGAACATAATTAAGGGATAATATATGAATTCTACATGAACTTTAAACTTTAAGTGTAAGCATAATTGAAATGTTAAGTTATTAAATGTTAAAATCCACGGATATCTAGTAAGTTGAATCTTTCAAGTTTCATTAAGTTTCACACGTTTGATTATGCTTTTGTTTTTGTTTCACTTTTTCACTTTGAAATAATTACATGTCTGTGTTTTTAGCAATCTTTTGATTCGGAGAAATCTTGATATATTCCATGTAAAAAATTATTTGACATTAATATTATATTTACCTCACTTGTTTACTAGGGATTTATTTTTTATCTTCGGAAATTTAAATTTATTTTCCTTTGGCGCTAATAATTTAGTATAATGATCAGAAGGAAACTTAGAGTTTATCATTAAGCCAAAAAGATCGGTGAAAGTATGCTAATGTGACCGGCAGTCTACCAAAAAATGGCTTGGTGGTCTGTTTAGTATACCATGTTCAACACCTTTAAAAGCAGGCGACAAAAAATTTAAATTAACACCAGTATTGGTCCTTGGAGAAGAGAAACTTAGTCAAGCAACAATTTTATCTGCATTCAGTCCCATTATTAAAATAATTTCTAGTTGCTTTGAGATGATAAACATTTGTCATTTTTCAGTCATGTTATTCATTACTAAATAATACCAAGAAATATGACAATATTTGGTAATTTGAATGTTAGAAAAAAGAATGGACTTATTCAATTATTTAAACCTGGCCAATGTTTTCTTTTTATTATTACAGGCAATGTGAATTTTTGTTAATTCTTTTTAGTACATAGATACTGTTATACAGTGAAAACAATACAATTAATGTAATTATTTGTGTTTAGTCAATATTTTTGCTCAGATGATGTAATTTTTAAGGTTGGAAAAAGATTAGGCTTAGAGAGGGAGTGGTAAATATGACAAAACTTTATATTTGACCATGTAAATTAATAGGTCTGAAACAACCAGCACCTTGGGTAAGAAATGACCAGCACCTTGAGTATGAAATGATTAGCACCTTTGGTACAAAGCAACCAATTTCCACTGGGTACAAAATGACTTGGGTCGGAATGACCATGAGCCATTATTCCCTCTCTAGTGATGACTCAGGGGTTTTAGCATATAATGCTCATTGGCATTTCTGTCACCAATTATTGAAGCGAAATGCATACCAAATTTGACTGATTGATGAAAATAAAACACTGCAATGCTTACCATTTTAAAAAAGGCAGTTGTCACCAGAATATTATGTTTAAAAAAATATTAATTTTGGACATATCAGATAATGCCCCTGTGTTTTTGTGACTCATGATATATCAGTCTATTCTGCACATAGCTTTGGAAAGATGTAATGTTTATTAATCTGACTATGGAAATGAAATACATGACTTTGGACTGTTCTGTCAGCATTTTGGTTGAGTAATTAGGTTTTACAATATTCAGCTTAACAATGCCAATTAATGGCAAGATATTTTAAGCAAATTGAACTGATTGTGTAAAAATGTTAGTAAAGTTCAACATTTTATTTAAAAAAGTAAGCTGTTATGTTGAAGAAAACCATGTGTTTATAAATTATCATTTTTGGGAAACAAAAATTACTAAAGAATTTAAAAACAGACTATATGCCAGGGATTTTGTTAAGAATCCCGTTCAGGTGGCAAGTTCATATTTTGGATAGCAGATGATTTTATATGTGTGGGACAACTTCTTGCAGAATTGGAAACCAATTTGAAATTAATATAATATTAGCACTGCCAGCTGTTAAAGTTCACTGCAATGTTTAGTATTTGCTGAGCTTATTTAAAGTCATGTTATAATGTCCAAAATAGTACAATGAACCTCAAACAAATGCTTAATATGATGGTTATGTACAATACTGTAATAGTCTCTTTTTCATCAATAAAACTTTTTAAATTACTGAAAAGCCAAAATGGACAAATTTTATTTACATATTTTGCTTGTGGCTATATTTCCCCTATTAATATTGATTATCTGGGTAATTCCAGCTGCAGAGGAACACCATTGAGCAAACTAGAACAGTCATCAATAGAAATAAGCAGTTAGCTTAAGAGGAAAAGAAACTTCAATTTGGGGGTGGGATTTTCTTATGAATTCATATGAAATTATATTATTGACAGTTTTATTTATCTTTACCCTTCTTCCCTGCCAATTCTCTCACATATCTTAATTACTTGGATTGTGTATGAAAAAAAAGTTTGCCAGTATCCTTTAATAAAATGCTTCTTTAAAACTTAAATTTACTAATAAACGTAGAAGAAAATTAGGACATACAGAAGTAATTGATTAACAAAGTGTATTGTGGTGGACGGAACATTCCAGTTGGATCTGATTGGATAAATAACCTTTTGTTTTCTATAGTTACATGTGACATTCAGATTTACCCTATCATGCCAAATCGGGTTGAGACCAGTACCTTCCACAATGGCAACCTCATTAACTGACTCGAGTTGTTCAATTAGTGGGAAGGAAAACCCACACCCTTCTGGTCATGAGCACAACATTTTAACCACTGAGCCATTTAGACTGTCCTTTGTGGGCAGTATTTGGCTAGTTCCCTCTTTATAACCTCATATTTTTGCTATATAGGACACATTTTGGAAATATTTACTGTATCTGTTTCAATAACAGAAAGCGAAAATCCAGTTTAGTGAAATGGAAAATTCACAATTTCAGCCTGTTGTCAGATTGTACATTGACATCAGAATATTTCCACTATATATCTTCTTTAGAAGTTTGTTGGCTTCTCACAACAGAATCTACATCAGGTTACTTATTTTGAAAAATTTTACAAAAGAATGCAGGAATGTTCACAAAAATTGCTAAAATTGTTTGTCATAATATCAAATAACTGAAATCTCCATGATTTTCTTTTGATAATTTTTATCAGATGGCAGACCAAAATGACTCGCATCAGAGGATATTTGGGACACCCCTTGAACCTTTATTTAACCACTGTAGGTCAGCAGAAAACCAGGAGTTGGTACAGTATACATTATCCTTGTTGATCAAGAAAAATTCAGAAGATGTTAAAACAGCCAACCCTGAACAGTTTATCTTTAGGACCAATGAATCAGTACAGTTTTTATTCTTGACATGTGAAAAATTAAAGTTACCAGAGGAGACAAAATTTCAAGCTATGAATCTGTTTGAAAGGTAAGTTTTTTTTTTATTTGAGTCTAATTCATTCTGCATAGAAATTGAAAGTCCTAATTTCTTTTAATTGAATTATGATTATATGTAACAGCATATAGTTTAAATGTATTAGACAATATCAAATCAAAGCATACAGAGATGTCTAATTAATTCTTATTGAAAACAATTTGAGCATTTTGATGCATCTTGGTTTATATTTTTATGTATGCATAACTTGACCATATGTGTGTGTGTGTGTGTGTGTGTGTGTGTGTGTGTGTGTGTGTGTGTGTGTGTGTGAAGAATATAAATCAGTTGTTTTTCAGTTTTATTTGTCTTGTCTATGTTTTGTATTTGCTTTTGAAAAAGACTCTGTAAGAGTTGAAAGTGCTCAGGCTAGTTAGATACTAGTTTTGCACTGTTCATAGTCAGTTTATTGCATTTATCTTAATCAATACCAGACAAATATGATCCCTTGCTGGATCCAGTGTACTTGAAAGGACTGTTATTCACCATATGATTTGTGTTCTCTATATTATCATCCTCATATGGCATGATGTACTTTTGTGTTATTGTCATACCATTTTAGTTCTTTATTTTATGTCGTATTAGTGTATACATTGCAATTTATTACATCTTGTATTTAGATGATTGCTGAATCAAGTAGAATGGAGATACTGTCTCATCCAATACAGAAAACACTCAAAACTTTCTGCAATGAAACCAATGCATTACTTCATCTAAAGCATCATCACACTTTCTTGTATCATTACCTCGAAACAAACACGGTCACTAAAGGAATTCAAATTCATGTCAAGCCCCAAATTATGGAGTTCAAACAGATTCCACAGAGATGGAATAAAATAACCAACAATGTATATACCATTAAACTCACAGCCCTACTTAGGGAAAACTTATATCATCAATATATAGTTAAATCAGCAACCATCGAAGACCTAAAACAGCACTTAAATTTACTATGAATTAAATAAGGATCTACAAAGACTCACTGCAGAACTAAACTACGTCAGAGAAAGCAAGCTTTGGAATCATGATATACATCAAAATCACTGTTCTGAAGAAACTTCAGTTGACAAAATTTTCCCTTTTCAGAAAGAAAAGTAATTGGCCTCCATGAAAAAGTTCAATTCCAAATCTTTATCAACTCAGTTAAAAAAAACTTCCCAACACATCAACCATACTAACAGATACTCAAACTTGACAAAAAAAAAAGAAAAAGATGCTCTCCAATCACTGAAAAGCAGAAGAGACATCATAATTAAGCCTGCATATTAGGGCTCTGCTGCAGTCATTATGAACAGGGAAGACAACATTAGTGAAGCAAATAGGCAAATAAGTAATGCTAGGTTCTATCAAGAATGTGACAATGATCCATCACTGGAATGTGCAAAAACCATCACAAATATTATTGATGAGGCATACCAAATCAGGCACATTGACCAGCAAATGAAAAACTACTTATGCCCAGAAAACCCAATGGCAGGTAGATTTTATCTTCTACCTAAAATCCACAACAAAAGAAACCAGGCAGACATATAATCTCTGGTAACAGGCATACCACTGAAGGAATATCAAAATATTTGGATCATTTCAAAAGACCACATGTCCACAAATTATCATATCTTTGGGACATGACAGATTACCTGATTAAAAGCAAAACAAGCAAACCATCACTGTCAGATACATTGCTTGTTTCATTAGACGTCAGATCTTTATATACTAAGAAACCACACAATGAAGGGATACAGACATGTAGAGAAGCATGGGAAACAAGAACTATAGATATAATCCACTCACTCACTTCCTAGTCAGACTCCTAAAGCTTGTCCTAAAACTCAAGAACTGCAGTGGGTACAAAAATGGACCCTTCGTGTGCAAATATTTTTAAGGGAAAACTGGAGGGTCAACTTTTAGTGTCAGTGGAACTTGTACCATACAAGTGGGTGTGCTTCATTGATATTAAAATGAAGTGGCAACATGAATGAGAAAATCTGGATGATTTCATATCAAGATAAACAACTTCCATCCTTCAATATATTTCACTGTATAAGTCTTCAACTCAAACTACATTTTCCTGGACACAACAACCAGACCTAGAAAAGTAACTCCATATAGACATCTACTTGAAACCAACCGACAAACACTAGTATTTCCTCACAACCAGCTGTCATCCAAAACACTGCATTAGGAACATCCCATGTAGCCAGGCACTGAGGATATGCAGAATTTACTCCAACAATGACACATTCCAAAAAAGATCTGAAGAGTTACTTATACATTAAATTTACAATAGAGACATAATTGCAGAAGCAACCCAAACGGTGAAACAAGCAAACCAATTATGACATACTAAAATATGGACTGAAGGAAAAGGCTGATAGTATACATTTATCCTGACCTACCTTCCAGACAAACCCAGAGTAGGTAAAATCATTGGGAAACACAGGCTCATCATGGAATTGTTCGATGCACTAAAGTAAATCCTCCTGAACAAACCTGTAGTATCTTACCAGAAACTAAAAGTCCTCTAGAACATCCTGATCAGGGCAAAGCTAACACCAGTCACTAACCAAGACCACACTAGTCAATCTGACCCTTGTCGCAATAAAAGTTGCAAAACTCGTAAACATATGGTAAAGACTAGGACATTTTCTAGCACAGTGACTCGAGAAAAACTGAACATACATGGTCCAAACAAAATGTGCCAAACAGAGAATGTAATTTATCTCATCACATGTAAGATCTGTAGCCTTATGTATGTCAGAGAAACTGAAAAGCTACACAAAAGAATCAACCTTTACACAACATAAAACCTGATTGGATGACAAAGAAGCTGTACAGAAACAAAGTTGCAGACAATTTCTCCTCCTGTGGCCACACTTTCAGTGATATAACACTTACTGCAATTGTTCACAACCCCAACTGGAGATCTGAAACTAGGAAAAAAAATAAATCTACTGGATACACCATCTTAAAACATTGTAACCATGTGGTTTAAACCAAGAAGACTAGTAAAATTATCTTTTTGCATCCAACACATTTTCTCTTTAATAATTCTCTGCATTTAGGTATTAGTCACCCAATAACCTATAATTACTACTATAAGAATGAAATATCTATTACATGTATATAATTCATGTGTACACAAATTTACATAAAATAACAGTTGTTGTTATGGCTCATTAATTTCCATGTCAATATAAAATATTTTCCAGCATCAGTCATGTAAAGTTTTGCAAACACAATAGTTTGCCTGTTTATTTGTTTGTCTTGTCTATGTTTTATAATTGCCTTTGAAAAAGACTTATTAAGAGTCAAAAGTGCTCAGGCTAGTTAGATACTAGTTGCACCGTTTGTAATCAGTTTATTCTATATATATATATATATATATATATATATATATATATATATATATATATATATATATATATATATATATATATATATATATATATATATATATATATATATATAATCCTGTTTAGGTTTTGTTTGTTTATTTTTTGTTTTCTTTTTAAATGCTCTGTATACCTTGTCCTGATTAAGGAGGTATTATAAATTAGGCAATTTGTGCATCAAAGTTGATGACAAAATTAAAAATTCCAGCTTACTGAATTTCAGACAATTTTAATTTTAAAGATCTGACTGTGATGAATAAGTTTGTTTCATGTTAAGTTTATAAACACATGGTTTAAGTTTATTACCTTTTACAAGATAGATAACAAAAATAATTGCAGCTGCTTGTCTTGCAAATTAATGTTTTCTGTGCATTGCCTTGTACAGTATATGGGAGGCAACTCTTATCCTTAGGATATGTGTTTCAAGTAGATTATCATATAAGAAAATAAATCCTTTGGAATGGTAAGATAATTTGCATTTAATTTTTTAACAGCACACATTAAAAATGAACTTAGCTGTCAATAGAATTTGTAACAAAAAGTGCTGGAGACAAATCTTAAAGTAATATTGTTCATTTGTAAAATATATAGGCAAAAGGAGAGTGGGTAATAACTAATCTTAAAATTCACATTCCTCAGTTACTTGTTACTTTTTCCAGATTTATGTTAAAGCATGTAAAGGAGCTGTATAATTATGTTCTAACATCTAAAAATCGAAACAAGAAAAAGAGCTGGATGGACATCAGAGCCAGGGTGCACAACCAGGTGTTCCTTAGAGTCATCTCCTGTATCCAGATTGCCAGCAAAGTTACCTCCCATTACAGGGCAAGTAATAACAATATAATAATAATGATAATAAAATAATTCCATAGAAGATCACTGAGCTATACAAAACATTTCAGGATTATATTGTTTATTTCAGACTTACTAAATTAACTGGTGAAATAACAGCCATTCTTCATACAGTGCTAATAATAGCTAGATGCATAATTAAAATATTATTCAGTTCTATTATTTGGCTACAACTTCAAAGGTCATACATTCTGCCTTTCTTTTAAAAATAACTTTGAAAAAAGATCATTATTTGTTGCAGTATATTGATCAAGAGTTATAGTCTTATTCTCTGTATTATTAACAAAGCCAAACTTCACTTTGTTGTTCATGGGATCATTTGTAAATACTGTACTAAGAAAAAAATCAGTATGAAAACAAGATGGGATCATTAATTATGTAAGTAATATTAGCAGGTTAATAATTTTATGAAATCATTTATCTTCTATCAGATCTTATCAACTGGCCGGGCCAGAAAGATCTTGAAAGATGCTGGACATAACTATACACTAGATGGAATCCTCTGTTCAGAGCTTCGAATTCTGAAGACATTAGGATTTAATGTCACTTTCCCTTCAGTTTTGGTGTACCTGGAAACGGTACTGGAAATGCTAGGTATCATCTTTTAATATATACAACACATACACATTCTTGCTTTACTGCTCTGAGGGCTCATTAGTCTCATCATTTTTGTTTATTTCTTTATCTGTCTATATCCTTTTTTATACTCTAGTATCACATCTGAAAATAATGTGTGACAAATCATTCACTTTTGCAAAGTAAAAGTATGGTATTAATTTAAATGTTATAAAGTTTAAATGCACAAACTTGCCATTTATCATGGAATGCATTAAACAGCACATCAGCATCACTGATGCCTTTTCACTCATTTTAGGGTCATTATTTCGTCCCTTGAATAGATGAAATGTGTTCATAATGAACAGTTTTCATTTTTAGTTGAGAAATGCATTTGTGCCCATAGGCCATCCATGATAAATTCCAGTTATTTTGTAGACACTGGATTAACTTGACCTTTCCTTGGACTAAAGCTGTCAAAGTTTAAAAAATTTCTATTGGGTATACATTGATCATAATGATCAGATACTAGGGTATCTATCTAATCAAAGTAAAAATTGTATTAAATGTGTACAGACCTGAAATTAATCTTGCATTTTTTAAATTCATAGTATCCGATATATATCACTACCTAATGTCATTTTTTTAAATTCATAGTATCCGATATATATCACTACCTAATGTCATCTCTATATATTACATGACAGAATTACAGCAGTTATAAAAGGATACTTTTATTTTTGCTACTAACCTGGTTCTGCAGATAGTCAAAATTCTTGTCACTAAGGGCAAAGTCCAAATAGATTAAAACCAGAATACAAACACAAAATATGCAGAAAAATTATTTATGTTCAGCACTTACTTTAAACTTTTGCTGAATGATTGTGAACTGTAATTCTGAATGAGCATGATCATAAGCTCCAAGTGTTGTATTTCATTACTCTCCTATTCTTCTTTCAGAGTTTTAAAAGCAATGTTGATTTATCTTTTTTTTTATCTGACATGTTTTGAAGTTTCAAAAGATCCATCTTATTTATCATATTCCATCATATAACATTCACAACTTTAGCCATAAACATCTGCCACCATTTTCATTAAAAAAAAAAAGAGCCTCGTCTGCTAAGTAACAAGTTTATCAATATAATGAATCTGGAAAGCAAATTTCATATTTGAAATAAATTTGTGCCCTTTGATTATTTTTATTTCCCAGGTAATTATGGACAGGTAGATACCAGAGTACACGGGTACCTGTTAACAGCTTTACCCTGGACTGAGTCCAGTTTGTACTTAAATTCGTACAATTTAGGCTGTCATCTGAACCTCAAATATGTCCTTGGCAAAAATAGGTTGCACTAATGGTAATTGAACATCTTACACTGAAACTGGCCAACTACACTGTACTATAAATGTTAAATATTTAATTGCTTGATACATTGTTTTAACTATTTACAGGTTTAATCACCTTTTGCAACTTCAGCCATTGCAGAGACATAGATGGGCATTTGCTAATGAAATAATGTGGGGCTTTATTTCAAATATTTGTTCTGATGCACAAAATTAAGATTTTGGGGGACAAGGAATCAGGCAACTAATTTCCTTTTTTCCTGCTGTGAGTTTGACCTTTAACCTGGGTAACTAACCATATTGTCTTGTCATTAAATATACCTGAGATAAGTTTTATCAAATATTTCTAAAAATTACAAAGTTATCGACCAGACAGATATACTCTAGAAAGTATTAATCAAAACTGCTCATTAACCATTCCCCTCAAAGAGTATACTGGGTTACAGCTTCAAATCAAATCTGGTTGAAATGGAACCAGCCATATCAATGCTAGTGTTGACAAGCTCAGAGCAATAGCAATAACAAAATGTTTACTACTTTATGTGACCTTGCTTAAAAAAACAGATGTGTAAATTGTATGAAGTTTATTATTATTATTATTATTATTATTATTATTATTATTATTATTATTATTTTGCTTAAAGAGGGTAACACAATTAGCTAAGAATTAATCTACCTTGAGGCCCTCATTCAAAGGAATTTACTTATTTTTGCTGCATCTCTGCAGCCACTTGATATACTGGGTTGTAAAAAGGAAATAGAGTGGGCATTTCTAATCTCAACTGAAACACTATTCCATAGCAAAGTTCCAGACTTCTGGAAACTTTTTTTTAAAATAATTCCTTATTTGGTTTGGGAATTTTGTAATGTTTTGTAGACATTGATCGCATGTGGGGAGTATTTCCTGGTAGCCTATACTTGAATAGTGATTGTAAATATTCAGGAGCACTATTATTGGATATCCTGTACATTATTTGGTTTTCTCAAACAGATTCAGTCTTTAATAGATAATATTTTTAACTTTCCAGCTAAATTGTCCTTGATTTCTTTCTAAATTGATATTAACTCAAGTGCTCTTTGGAGATCTGCCAGCTTTGCTAAGTTTTTATCATTTGAATTACCCCATACTGTATTACAGTAGTCTAAATAGAGTTGTATGTAACTGTTATAAAATAGTTTTCTCTGCCTTTCTGGAAGAAAGTGTCTTATCCTACTGAGAAGCAATAAACTTGAATTGACTTTTTTACTGATATAGTTGATATGTTCGGTCCATGATAGGTTATTATCTCGTCAAAATAACAAGTAAAATATCGTGACAGACCATTTGCAAACCTTTATCCTTTCATGTCATAGGTTATCACTATTAAGATTTGTCCTTTTTTGTCATGTTGACATAAGTAATATTTTAGTTTTACCAGTATTAACCACCTTGCTATTGCATGTGCATCAGTTGTCCAGTTTGTTTAGGGCATTCTACAGAGAAATTTCAAGTTCATGCTTTGTGCTTTTGATGTTTGACAATGTTGTGTCATCTGCATAGAGATCTGTAGATGATATTAAGTCCCTTAGTACAAGTGGTAGGTCATCAATAAATAAAATAAACAGTAATGGACCCAGAATTGAGCTTTTTGGTACTCCACTTCTAATTGTTTCAGGTTCAGACAGAACATAATTTATATAAACATGTTGTGTTCTCTCACTTGAGTATGAAGTAAACCATCTAACTCAGTGCTTTCATCACATTGGTAAAGTTTCAGTTTCTTTAAAAGGATTTTATCATCCACCATGACAAAAGCTTTCCTGAAATTTACCTTGTTCAAGTGCTTGAAGCCATTTATCAGTTAGGGAGATCAAGGCAGTCTCACATGAATGTTTCTGTCTAAAGCCTGATTGATTAGGGTGTAACAGTAAGTGTTTGCTTAAATATGATATGAATGAGTCATGGACATGCTTTTCAATCAATTTTGACAAGTTTAGTAGTATTGAGATTAACTGGAATTTATCAGCATCATCCTTAGGACCAGATTTGTGAATAAGAGTTATTTTTGCAGTTTTCCTATTTTGGGGACAGATGAGGTAGCAATACTTAAATTGATTATGAATGTGATGATGTCTACAATAGCAGAGGCCAAAGATTTAAAGAGTCTTGGACCAATCTGATCAAGTCTTGTAGCTTTCTTAGTATCAAGTTCACTCAGACATTTCTTAAAAAATTTTATTGATACTGGTGGGATAGAGAAACATACCTCCTTGAGATTTTACTGCTGCAGAACTTTTTCAGTTTATTAAAGTTGTTTTCAGTCACTGGTTCTTTTAACTTTGTGGTAATGATGGTGAAAAAGTCATTGAGAACATTTTCATTGTCATTGTCATCAGTGTCCATGATATCACCATGAAGTGAATGAGTTTTATTTATCTGATCTTTGTGTGTTACTCCAGTGAGTTCATTGAAGACTTTCCAAATTCAGTTTTTGTCAATCTTTTTGTTTTCAAGCAATGATTGATAATAATTTTGTTTAGCTATTTTAATTATACTGTACTTGTTATTTTATTTCTCCATACTTTATATTGTGTATGGTTTCCCATAGCCTTGAATTGGTCTCATGTTTTCATAGCATCCAGGATTTCAGTTGTAAGTCAATTATGATTTTTACTAAAGATTAACAAATTTCTGTCATCTGACAATGTTTTGTTTCTATCAAGCTTATTGTCATATTCTAATTTTTAAAATCTTTTTTTATTTGAAATAAAAAGAAAATAGTACAAGAAATAATACAATGCAATAATTTTTCTTCCTTATCATGGAATTGGTTAAAAGCAAATATTAGCATCTAGAGAACCTCTATGTGAAAGACTCGGAAAAGGAAACTTGATGACTTTTATCTTTGTCAGGTCTGTATTGCAGCCTGAGTCATTTATGTTATTGTAAGGTGGGGAAAATAAAACTCAATATTTACCTGTCCAGGCTGTTGCATGTGCAGAAGATAATTACGAAACCTAATAATTTGATGACATTTTTTAATTTTATGAAATTTGATAGCTGTCAAGATTTAAGTTGTAATGGTATACCCATTGTGCTTCCACATAACTCATGCTCATTCTTAATATTTTGCTTCTGGAAGACTGTTTTGACCCCAGGGTCAACTGAAACTTAGTAGTTTGACTTGTTTAATACATGAGCACATTGACTGTATCCTACCTGTCACATGCTGTGTTATAACATCATTACTGTAAATAAAGAAGTCCTTCTTTTTTCCTACTACATAATTGACAAAAATTTCCCATTCTGCACAAAAGCTATTGTAGAGAGAGAAAAGATCACAGAAAATGTAATATAAATTAAGTGTGATGCAATTTATCAAAGCATATAGTTTTCTCCAGATCGCATTTTACAACTATATATTTCATAATTGTGCAGCAGTGTATATTTTGAAAGGGCATTAACACACTGCACATATGGAATAGCAACTTTGTAAGTGTCAATGATTCATGAGTAAAACATTTACAGCAAGTTTTGAATGTAGTTGTCTTATCATTTCTATGAAACAGTTTAAAATTCTCTATAATTTTGCAATTTGGGTCAATTGATTTTGGAATCTCAGCTTTTCAGTTGTTTTTTTATTTCATCCAACACAATCCACTCTTAAACAGTTTGTCCATTATTTAAAGAATTAAAGCCCTTTATCAAAAGTTACATGCAATAATTTTTGAACATTCAAGTTTCTTTATTCTTTGTGTGATTTTAACCAGCTTTGGAATTCATTGACTATACCAATGTCAGAAGTTTTCGCAGGTGTTGATTTTTTTCTACAGGGTTTTTCAATTAATCTGTTTTGAGAAGATGCCAATTTCAAGTTTTGGACATTTTTCCTTCTGCACATAATATTTTAGGGTCAGTCTTTTGGAAGATTTGTTCTTCATTTTTGGGAGACCACTCCATCAGCTTAGTTGTTAGAGCATCTATCTTGGATATGGGAGGTTGCGGGTTCGAAGCACTCCTGTGTCATAACAAAGTCATTTAAAATTTTACCAACAGCTGCCTAAGTAGCTGCTCAGCATTAAGAGGTTAGAGTTAGGACTGGTCAGCCTGGAGTCATGATGTGACTAGGTGGGA
Source organism: Potamilus streckersoni (assembly GCA_016746295.1). Lineage (NCBI taxonomy): Eukaryota > Metazoa > Mollusca > Bivalvia > Unionida > Unionidae > Potamilus > Potamilus streckersoni. The sequence continues at coordinate 1,279,050 of JAEAOA010001866.1, forward strand.
TATTATACTACATGACTGCAGTATGATGCCCCAGTGCTAGTCATCACTATAAACTGCCACACTGCAGACATTGTAGCAATAATGACTGAAAATGTTTTTAAGCTTAATTAAAAATTTAGATTTCATATACACACTCATTTTTGTGTGATTTTCTTTTCTACAAAATATGGCCAAATAATATAAGAAAATTCTTGATTAACTCCAAGGAGATTTCAAGTAATTTCCTAAAATTTCCTTTTATTCAAATTGTAAGGTCAAAATCAGGGAGTCACTTGTATGGATTAATGTCTTGGCAAATGCACTGACCATACCTGGAGCAGATTGTTAATTTAATGACTATTTATCTCTGGCTTTTTTGTTTCAGGTTACATCAGTATGGAGGTCAAATTGTTGCACAATATGTCAATATCCTTGTTGGAAGTGTGCTACCTCAGGCATGGGGATATTTACACAAGATTACATCAAGCCCTATCTGGCAGTCATTGCTATTTCTCTGAGGAAGAAAAGTAAGATTAATGGATAGACAGTCTGTTCCTAGTTATAGCCTTACTTTGATGTAGTAAGTTGGAATGATTTCCTTAAAGCCTTTCAAAATTAAAACATTTTGGCTGACAATGGATAGTTCCAATATCTAACAATAGTTTCCACCCACTTAGCTCCCGTTGCTCCAGCTCATAAGCTATTGTGAAAATGGCAAATCCAGTACATCAGCAAGAAGAGATAACATTCTGCATTTTGATTGAAAATGACAAAATAACAAAATCATTCTGTTCCTGCAAAGTTATGCATACATTTTAATTATCAGCATTTCTATTATGGCTTCAGTATGTTTTTTAAAATTTAAAATGAAGTTTTTGTTATGTACTTGCACCTGTTACACTTATATTGTGCATGTATAATTTCATATAGAAATAAAACAAGTACTTTTTGTCTAAATTTAATGGTTTAATTATGTTTTCGAAAACAGATATTAAAGATAAAACAAATAAAATAAGCAATTGATACATAGGTACCAGAGTGATTGAAGGGAATGCTTTATGTTCTTTTTGCAATGTTGACATATATCCTGAGTTGGATAAATCAGTAAATTTAACTTATTTTTGATCCATTTAAAGTGATTATTTATCATAATCTCTTAACTTATATTTATTGCATGTAATATGATGATTCAGATATGTCTACAGTTTGAACATAAGATGACAAACAATTCCAACACATATTTTGCCATGTTGGCGTTTGGCTTTGGATTTTTTAAAAATACCACTTGAATACATTCATAGTAACAACAGTCTATATTATGTGCCCCAAGTATAATGATGAACCAATGTTCCAGTACATTTTCAATGATTTTCTGAGTAATCTGGCTGTAATCAAACATGGTCTTACATTTTGGAGCAAATGTTGGTCCCCGTACAAAAACTTCCACCCTGACTTTAACCAGATTCTAGGTGGAATTTTAAAGCAGATTTCACCTAAAGCCATGGATTCCACTTATAAATTTTAGGTGGATTCAGGGTTGAATATAGCCTGCAATATGCAAATTACTCTGTTTATTATTAGTTGAAATCTGTGTAGTTCACCTACTAAAGCAGAATTTGTTGATTCTGCTTATTTAGCTTAGGTTCCCCTTTTTATCACTTTTAGGTGGATTCATTGTGGAAGTATGCAAATTACTCCATCAATTATTAGAAGGAATCTGTTTAGTCCACCTACTAAGCAGAATTTGTTTATTCCACTTAATTAGCCTAGATTCCCCTTATTATCACTTTTAGGCAGATTCAGGATGGAATATAGTTCAAAATATGCAATATTACTAGGCAGAATCTTTTCTTCTGCCTAATTAAATGGAAATACCTGCAGAAACCCATCCAGTAATGAAAATGTCAAAATGTTACTATAACTTGCAGACTTTAGGTTCATTTTTGGCAAAATTTTAGATGAATCTGCAAATAAGATTCCACTTTAACAAAAAAGAATCCATCAAACATTTCCACCTGAAATAAAATTCTACCTGAAAAACCCCACATGAAAAAAAATTCTGCCTAAGGTTTCTGCCTGGAAACAAGCGGCCTAAAATATCTACATAAATATCATCCAATAAAAACATCTGCTTCAGATTTGTCTTAAACTACCTAAGGATTCTTAGACATTATTTGGGAATCAATGCTAATTATTCCCAATACTTTTAACCAATGGATCATAAATTTTATTTTGACAAACTATCAAACATTAAGGTTTTTCTTGTCCTGATTTTCTTTCTTGCATAAAAATCTAATCCGTGATGCCATCATATAAGTCTTTTTCATTTCACCTCAAGTTTGGTAAAATTTCACAAACATTTTGACCAAAACTTTCATTGACATTTTGGCGATACCTCATTAAAATTTCTCTGAAATATTTGTGAGATTTCACAGAGCTCTGACAAAATCTTTCACAGAAATTCTGGTGAGGTTTCACAAACATTTTAGCCAAAACTTTCACTTAAGTTTTGCTAAAATCTCTAACATTTCATTCTGTGATAGTTTACGATAACTTTGGTGAGATATTACTAAAATTTTGCTCATTATATAAAATTTTACTGAAGTTTAAGGAATTTTTCAGACATTTAAAAAAAAATAATGGACATGAATTGTGTGTGTGTGATTAGGATTTTTAATGTTGCTTTAACAATAGTTTGGCCATATTGCTACGATGTCTGTGTGACAGTTTATAGTGATGTCTAGCACTGGGGCATCATGCCGCAGACATGTAGCATGATGTCCCATCCAATCACATTCTCCTGACACCAGTACGACCAATCCTAACACTAACCTCTAAATGCTGAGCAAGCAAGGCAGCTGTTAGTACCATTTTGGTAAGTCTTTGGTATGATTCAGCCAGGGATCGAACCCACAACCTCCTGCATCTGAGGTGAATGCTCTAACCACTAGGACACCAGAGCGGTACTGAATATGAATTAAACAGGACTTTATTAATCAACGTGATATTTCAGTGTACATGAAATAAAATTATACAGATCTGGTAATTATATGACATCCAAGGCAAGAGATATGGGAGTTAATAATAGTAATAATAATAATAATAAACAATTTTTTAGAGAAGATAGCTCATTTAGTTACAGAATTAATCTACCTTGAGGCCTGTTATGCACAATATATTATATACAGTATATACAACATGATGTGAAGAATCTGGCTAGCCACTAAAAAATTAAATGAATTAAATATTTTAAAAATAAAACTGTCAAGCCTAGAACAATTATGCACAGGCATCTGTGAACACATAAACATATATAAAATATAACATTTTTTTGCATTGAAAAATTCAGCTGTGAAAATGATGTAAAATGACATTAAGGAAATAATGCAAGGAGCCTGCCTTATGTATCTGTGTTATAGTGCAGACTTGATTTTTGATTAATGACTATGATGATGTTGTAGTCTCTTGATTTAGTCCTTGTTCCATAAGCAGCAGTGACAAATGTTTATCATGATACAATTTGAAGGAGGATTCTTTTTGTGGTCCAAGAAAACTCTTTCAAGATATGATGTTTTTGACATGGGTATCTGGCAACAGTCCCTCCTAAAATTCTCTTTAGAGTTATAAAACCTCAAAATGATCATCCTGGTTCAATTCCTTTTCATATTTAGCATGCCAGTTGCTACTGTTAAGCTCTTCATGGCACAAAAAGCAAAATGCTAGTCCTGGCATTCAGTTTTCATACAGATTGACCAATTACATTTCCATCAAGTTTGCATTAAAGCTATTCTCATTGTCGCACATTTTTCAAATGGTTATTCAACTCAATCCTGCTCGAAAATTTGAATTGCCATGTTTAGCAAGCATGCTCATTCTCATCAGTTTACATTACACGACGATCCATTGGGCAAGTACAAACTTTTAACCAATCAAAAAGCTCTTTATAGCAATCATAATAATCGAAACAAATACTAAATAGAAAGCTTGTTGCAGAATGCGACCGAATAGAGCATTAAAAAAAAAACAGTTTTGGAGACAATATTTAAAAAAGGGTCCATATCGAGGAAAATCGGATTCAGGTCAGGAGAAATGCAAAATTCTGCTTTAAAACAAAAAAAAATAAGAAAACAATCTTTTCTTGAGGTAAGTTTAATCCAACTGAAGTTAAAAAATACAACAACACGCAACAATTTTTATTAAAAATACAAGGAAAGATTTGGAAAGAAGTTATTATTCCCAAAATGAACAATAAAATTACAGCTATCAGAAACAGGAAATCATTCAAATTGTACAAGAACAAAAAATAAATTTTATTATATCCTAGTGATATTTTTTATTTAAATGTCAGTTATATTACAATCACAAATTATCACTATATATTGAGAATTTTTGACAAAGTGTCAGTGATATTTCAATCACAAATTCTTACTGATATTTTTGGAATTGTTGGCCGTCAGTAATATTTCAATAACAAAATTTCACTGATATTTTCAGAAATTTTAATAAAATCTCCGAAAATATAATAATTTTAGAAAAAAGTACATTATAGTGAATGTCAAAATGTTTTCACACTGATTTTGCTGAAACTTTTAGTCACATTTTCACTAGGGTATAATTGTTGTAGAGCATATTTTAATAGGAAGTAAAAGAAACTTATTTTTCAGAGTAAACATCAGATCAAGTGCAAAATTCATCTTGCACCAAATTTTATAAGTCCAAAGATTATGTGATAATGTAGTTCTTTTGATAAAGTTCAAATTTATGCCTAACATTTCTGCCAAAATCAGTCTAAGTCCAAAATCCATCTTAAAGTAGGAAAATGAGCTGGACAAGCAGAACTTTTCTGTCTAACAGTTATCCTTTAGGAGGAATATAATAAATTGTACGCTTAACTATTAAATGGAATCAGTCTGTCACCTTAAGTCTTATTCCCAGTCTGTCTAAAGTTTGTCTGAAATTTGGTGTTTTTAGGCGGAATCCACCTTAAATCAACCTTAACTCCAGGTGGAATGTGCCTAAAAATTTTGTACAGGAGGATAGAAATGCATAACTATGCAGAAATCGATGGGTTTTTTTTAGTGGACAGTGTGCCCAGTTTGACTAACAAGTTGAAACTATCCTTTATACTTACCTACTTCTGTTTCCTGAAAGCAGTCATTCAAATTAAAACATCCTATTCATTAATTATACTTTTCTAATTGTACTCATCTACTTTTTGTAATGGCATTAGTGTTTACTGGATGAACAGTATAATTTGATGTACATGTACCTGACTGAATTAACTGACCAGGAATTTCTACATATTTATGTAGTCTGTGCCATTTCACAGCTACAGCCAATTGGTGATATGGTGTTTTTTGCATAAATTATTTTTTTAAAATAAAGCTTATCATTATTCTCATGAAAGTAGGGGGAAAAAACAGTTTTGTTAGTTATAAATCTAAGTGGTCACACACATGGCTAAATTTGGGGGGCAAGCCTAGGGTACTACTTGTGGCTCTATTAGGCTAAGTTTTAGATGGTTAAGACCTATATATGGTTGATTTAAACAAAGGGTAATTAACCAATGTCATGGCATTCTTTTAATCTCTGCTAACTGGGGATTTCATTTTATGTTTACAGTGTAAAACTTTCTGCTGGTTGAATTATATTAAATGTTAATGGCTGATTAACAACTCAGATGCTTCATTGAAGATGTAATTAAAGAGATTATTGCCATGTGACTTGTTATGTTTTGATAATCTCATTAATTGATAATTATCTGGTTTGAAATGACCAATATATTTTTACTTCAGTCTATTAAGATTATATCAGTATGTGTCATATTATCCGATCTATGAATTACTTATACACTCTGGATGTGATGGAAAAGATACTGTAGTTTCCAAGCAAAATCATCCTCTTGGTTTAAACTTTGGGCAGGAAAGTTATGTGCAGATATCTTTATTTGTTTATGATTTGACCCTGTGCTGCATTATGATGAGTCCCATGACTTGATATTCTGTCACATGTATTACTGTCTGTTATGAGGTAAAACTTATCAACTAAGAGTATGGATAAATCAGCAAGGGAGACAGAACTGGGATGATGCAGCTGTAAACTTGAAAACATGAACTATGCACATAACTGTCAGTTTTCCAAAAGCCAAGATTAAATTAAAATAATAGGGTAATTGGGATATAAAATAGAAAGGTTTTCACAGCATTTGTTTAAATGTCATTATGCAAGAAATTGTCAAAGGATGCACCATTTCTTCCTGAATGTGCCTTAATATTTTCCCCAGGACATGCCCCTGAACTTCTGAGTTTCTGCAACAACCCTTGGCATTCTTCAATACTTGAATCCAATTCACTTTGTCTTCATCAATTTGCCTGGCATAATTGTCAGACAGACCTCATTATAAATCGTATCCCTATAAGACACAGAATATCATATCCTTATCCCCTGCCTTAGATTTAATTCTGCGACAGTCACATACATCAACTTTAAATGGCTGTGTCATGCTGACAGCTGCAGATTACAAGCTTTTGCAAAATTTACACTTAAAACATTCATGCTCATCAGGTAGTATTACTTACAGATAAATTTGAAAAAATTTTCAACCACACTGTTCAAGCAAGTTTTTAAAATCATTAACTTGTTCTTGCATTTAACAGGAAGAAATTCTGTGCTGTTCATGCAGACAAGATGCTGTTGGTGGCATCTGTGGTATCAGCAGTAGCATTCATTGTTGAACAGTCAAAAGCTGATGAGGTAATATATTATTTTGTTTATTTCTGTAATTACTTTCAAGTTGATGCATTAAATAATTATGAATTTAAAAGTTTGATTGTTTTACCCAAACTCTTAACAATTTTTGTCACTGCTTCAAGAATAACAGGATTCACATACATGCCAACCATTACGCTTTTTATCTCACTTACATGTAAATTTACTTGGATTATGCTTTAATAATTTTTTTTCATTTTTTTAAATATCCCATTAATCAAACATAATTTATTCTAGAAAAGACTGTTTCTGAGTAACTATGACATAAAAGTACACTTGCCTGTAGACTAGCTGTGACTTTCCTTAGTGTTATGTTCTATTTATAACAGCTGCCTTATTTCCAAGAAGACCTCTGTTTCTATTTATAGCAGCTGTCTGGTTTAGGACATAACAAACTGGTTTCTAACTTTTAATCTTTGATTACATATTCTTTGTTAAAAATAATGTGAGGTACAGAACCATTATGTAAGAATTTGGTGGTAAAAGTCATCCTATTTATTCTAGTTGATGCATCTGTTACAGCAAAAATGTTTCTCAAATGATTTTACAGATGGATTAGAAAGAAAAAAAAAAACAAATGACTCAGAGATGAATACATGAATAACACAATACAGTGCCATTCTAAGCTTCACGCCGATTGCAGGCTGTGTGGAAAGGATTTTATTATTGGTCATAGTGCAAAACAAAGATGCCTTGAATTAGCTCATTTTGCTAACTCCAATACTAAGGTAACTTCTTTTTCACAGCAGAACTAAACTGTGGAAACAAATTTTATAAATGCAAGGACGTTATTTACTGAGCTATTATAAGAATATTGACTACAACTAGTGGTATAATACAACTTTGGCCCTTTGTTCAAATGGATGCTTCCTGATTCCAAAATTGCAGAAAATATGCATGTATTTTGTACATAAGCACATTGAATTTTATTATGTTATATGTGGATTATGCTTTTTCTGCTCAGATTACTCCTTTTGTCCACTTGGATTACGCTTTTTTCTTGTGAGGGGTTGGCATGCATGGATTCATGGTGATGCATGTTTTCATAGTGTGCACAGAATTGTCCAAGTGGTACATTTTTTTACCTGCAAATCCTGTCTTCTACCCCAAAATTTAAGGATCCCTCTAAGACATGGGGCACAGAAGAAGCTCCAGTACCCACCTGTACCAAATAGAAATGTGGAAACTAACTGTCAGTGAGAAAAAAACACTTGGTTATTGCCAGGATTGGAAATATTCCAGACAGAATCGAGCAGGAAAATCAACCGTCACTGAGATTAAAGAAACACTTGGTTTCTGCCTGGAATGGAAATATTCCAGGCAGAATCAAGTAGGAGACATGATTTCAAGATGATTTTTAAGTCTGACTCATGCCTCTTATCTGAGGCATAATTCTCCATCATTCCACCTCACTGCTTTGGTGAAAAGTACTGAAATCATGTTTTAAGACATAAACGTTTCCTTTGAAATTTGTAAAACATGGAAATTTGGGAATGAGGGTGAATTGGACTTGAAAATTTGATGAAGGTGGAAATTTTGGAATTAGAATTTACAGGAGGAAAGTTTCTTATGATTTGATGACAAAGAACTTTTACAAGAGAGAAATAAAAGGGTTTTAACATATGGTTTTCGATTTAACTTGACCAACTCTGAATATATTGATTGAATTTGTTAAGCAAAATGAAATATCTGAAATAATTATGAAATCATAAATGTGATCATTTTCAATTTGCAAATTGCACTGTAAAAATACAAACTGGAATTTCTTGCATTCAGAACTTTTATCTTACAGTTCTCATCTAGAGCATTTCAGATTTTATCAATGCTATCTGTTGGCAAGGTATTTAGGTTTGTGTAAAAACAAATGTTTAACAAACAATTCAATTTAATCAACAGAAGTATTATTTTAAATGCAGCATAAGTAGGCTAACCAGAGCACAGAAGAAACTGAGTTGGGATATAACATATAAATAATGAATATTTTGTATCTCTAAAGAGAACCAAAATCAATCGGATGTCTCGCTAGGATTTTAAAACTATGCATCCAGGACTCCTAGTTTGATAAAATTGCAGTCCCCAAAAGTTTATTCGACATACCTGCAATGGCTAAATGTCCAGATGAGAAGAACCAGTGGTTGTCATTGAAGTTAATTTTGGAAATTCTTTACACCACTGACGTGAAGCTATTGCCAGGGATGTCTGTCAATATGCAACTAAATTTTGTAAGTCAAAGGAAAGATTTTATTCGAAACACTATGCCAGGCATCATACACTTTTCTTAAACTTGGCTACTATTCCATCTGAACTATGGTTTAGCAACTCATCTGAATCTCATTTCAATTTTTGTCAATTTTTGCCTTTTAACCCACAAATAATTATTCAATTTTTCAAACGGCATTTTGTTTCAGTTAGAAATAAACAAAATAATGAAATCTGAAGTTGTTCCTCTGATGTACTCTTTTGATTACCACATATACTTCTGAATTATGTCATTGTTAATATCAGCACATTTTTCCACCACTCAGCAGCTAGTCAGAGTCTTATATCATGCTGCCCAGCTTATTGTGTCATGTTCTTTCAATGTACTCTTATGATGACAACATGAACATCTGGGTATCTTTCAGCCACTAAATTTGCTCATCGTAAATATCAGCACAGCTAAAATGGTCCGCAGTTGATCAACACAATTTTGCACTTTAATAGCAGGTGGTTGAGGCAGGACTGGCAAACTTTTGAATTTGCTACTCAGCCATTGCTTGTGTATGGACAACTCCCACATAAGTAATTTCCTGCTACTAAATTTGCATCCAAATATGCATCATTAAGCATTTCCAAGACCTCTGTCAATCATTACTTATAAAGTTCCATTCTGATGACTCTTTTCTTTTCCTAAAGGTATACCAGTATTGTTTTCACTGTGGGGGGAAAAGCAGCAAAATCATCTGATAACATCCATCCCATCCCCTATCTGGATTTGCTACTTAGTGAAGAAAACATATAAGGAAATTATATGTGAAGACTTTTCTTCACAGTTGTGAATGATTCATTAAATGGAAGAACATGTATTCTATGACTTGGACCTGGAATTCTGGAATCTTTTCTTAGTAATTCATTGGATATGATCCACTTCACATTAAATCTTATTTTTTTGCTTTATGTATACAACATTTTTGCAAGAGAAGCAGTATATTTCATTTTTTTAAAGACCTGACTTAACACCTACTGAAATATTGTTTGAGTACAAAGTGAAATTAAACAGCTTTTCAAAACATCATGTCACTCTATTTTGAGGTTTAATTGTTAACAAACTTCTTCATGTCTTAATAAAAACTGCTAACACATTGCACAGCTATGTGAAATAATGTAATACTTTTCAAACAATTGTGAATTTGCATTCATTCCTTCCACTTTTTTTCTTTAATTTATTCATATATTTTTTGGGGAACTCAGTGAAATGGCATTATTAATAGCGAGCAAAGCTTTAGCATATCAAAATGAGTTATATCGAAAATGTACATATGTAAACAAAAAGAATCATTCTACAACCCCAACAGTTTTAAACTGGTAGTACTGGATTTGTATGTATTCTCTGCCATTGTCTTTACAATGTTTTGCACAAGCTCTATTATGAATAGAAAGACAGAATTCTCATCATTTGTATCCACTATCACAAAGTATCTAACAAGTCCAAAGCATATAAGATCCCTTTTTTGATACAAAACATAAGAATTGCCATACTCTGTCATCCTTGCATACTCAGTCATCCTTGCATACTCATCATCATAAATTATGTTTCGATATAAAACAAGTTGGTTAAAACATTTGAAAAATACAAAATTATGCAATAAATTCATTTTGCACAAAATTTTGTCTATTTTAATTAATGTATTGTTTAAATAGGAGATGACCAAAACAATTTTTTTTTTTAATTTTAATTCCCGGAAGGCCTGACCATATCATTTTTCAAAGTATGATGGATTCTGGTATAGTTTCAAATGATACCTATCACTTTCCCTAACAATGGTATGTTCCTGGTATTGTTTGGGAAGGAGATGGAAACCCAGGATTATTTTCCTGGAATCAAACCAAAGCATTTTTCTAGGCTTGAAGCTGAAGTGTATTTCATTGCTTCACTAATTTAATTAATGTAGTATTATTTATTTTCATGGGGCTCAATTTTTTATGATTATATTTTAGAAAAAGATATTTTCATGAGTTCTGTGTGATTTTACCTTTACAAGATTGCATATTTGTTGGTATTTAATTTCTTGGTTAATTATCCTCAACATGTATCCAAAATACAAAAAAATGACCATATGCTGATTTAAATGGAAATCACTTGAATGTTAAAACAATAATACCACACATGTGAGCACAAATCAAAGACCTGAGAAATTTAATTTAATAATAAAAAATTTTCCATATGGGCTGGATATGGAATTCATATGTACTTTTACAGAAATATCCATAAGGAAATGTTATGGATTTCTTATCGAAAATCTCATGGAATATGCAAATTAGTCCATGAGCTCTGTAGATTGTCCATATGGAATAAAATTAAAATTCCATATGGAATTTGTGAATAATCCATACGGAATATGGAAATAGTCCATAAAAAATTTGTGAATAGTCCATATAGAATTTGGAAATATACCATATGGAATTGATAGTAGTCCATCTCTTATAAAATCTTAAACAAATGATCATTATATAGTATTTTACTGAAGTTTCAGTAGTTTTTCAGACATTTTAAAAGGTTTCAATTAAATAATGGATATTAATTAAACAGGACTTTATTAACCAAGGTGATATTTCAGTGTACATGAAAAAAATTATACATCTGTTGTAATTATGACATCCAAGGCAAGAGATATTGTAGTTAATAATAATAATAATAATAATAATAATAATAATAATAATAATAAAGACTTTAGAGAAGAACTCAGTTACAGAGCTAGTCTACATTGAGGCCTTCTGTAAGGTTATGTACAATATATATAGTATATACAACATGTGAAGAATCTGGCTTGATACTAAATAATTGATTTTAAAAATCAAAGTATCAAACCTGGAACATATGCACAGGCAACAGTGAACACATAAACATATATAAAATATCCTGCATTGAAAAATTCAACTGTGAAAAAGACACAAAATTACAGAAAAGCATCCATTTGAGATGTTAATTATGAAAAGAATAAATGCTAGGGGCCTGCCATATGTCACTGTTGTACTGCAGACTTGATGTTTGATTAATGTACTATGATACTATTGTGGTCTCGTGAATTAGTCCTTGTTTCATAAACGTTTATCATGATATAATTACTCTTGTTTTACAGTGAATTCTAACACACCTAGAATATTTTGATGATATACACAATAATACAGGAGCCCCGAGTGGCCGAGTGGTCTAAGGCGCTGACCGTTACAGATCACTGCCATCTCACCTCTGCGTGAGTTCGAGTCCAGACTCGGCTAACGTGGGTAAGTGAGAAAGCTTGCCAGTAGCTTCTCGTGGGTTGGTTGTTCTTACTGGGTTTTTTTTTTCAGAGTTCTTCCTCCTCCATTGAGATTGGCCACCATGTATAGCCTATCTTGTGCTGAAAAATGGCGTTAAAACCTACAACAACCACAACAACAATAATCCTATTCATGATATTGAAGGATGATTCATCTTATGGGCCAAAAAACTTCTGCAAAGATATGGCTATCTTTAGTAGATATGGGTATCTGGCAACAATAATATGGCTATCTTTGATAGATATGGGTATCTGGCAACAATATCAACAATTCCTACCAGTGATCTATATGTTGTCCCTTCTTAAATTCTGGAAAATAATCAGTTTGGAGTTATATAACTTTAGCACATTAACCGATACTATACTATAAAGCTCTTTATGGCACAAAAAGCAAAATGCTAGTCTTGGCGTTCAGTTTTCATACAAATTAACCAACTGCGTTCCCATCAAATATGCATTCAAGCCATTTTCACTGCCGCACAATTTTTAATGGTTAATCATACTTGTATCCTGCTTGAAAATTTGAATCACTATGCTAAGCAATCAGTCAACCAATGTGCTCTTAACAAATACTCCCAACAGCCAATGCATGACCAACTGGATGATCTGCCAACAATAGAGTTAGGGACAGCCATTAAACAAATGAACTGTGGCAGGGCACCTGGAGAGGATGACATCCCAGTGGTGGAGTACAAAGCTCTTAGTGCTCTTAGATACTGGAGGCATTCCACCATGTGCTAATTAGCATCTGGATGGAGGCAAAATGCCAGATGACTTCTGTGATGCATCAGGTGTGACCTTCTATAAGAATAAAGGCACATGTGCAGACTGCATTAACTAGAGATGCACTGCATCATTCTCAACAGACTTATTGTGGCAGTGTCAGAAGATAACCTCCCAGAGTCTTAGTGTGGTTTTTACCCAGACTGCAGCACTGATGACATGATCTTTGCAGTGAGACAAGTCCAAGAGAAGTGCCTTGAGTAGCAGTACATGAATCTGTATGCCATCTTCGTGGACCTGATGAAGGCTTTTGATACAGTCAACAGAGATGCACTGTGGGTAATACTCAAGAAGCTTGGTTGTTCTCAAAAGTTTACCAACTTCATCCGGCTCTTCCATGATGACATGACTGGAGAGATTCTCTAAGAAAATCTAACAGTGTCAAATAGGGCTTTGTACTCACTCTGGTACTCTTCAACCTCTTCTTCATGCCATCTGTGACTTTGACCTCAGTATCTACATTAGATGTCATCTGGATAGATCAGTGTTTTATCTCCATCGCCTAGCTGCAAAAACCAAGATGCTAGAAAGACTCATCACTGAAGCGTTCTTTGCAAATGACTGTTTCCTCATGGCCCATGAAGAAACTTGCCTACAGGCAATTGTGGACAAGTTCTCTGAAGCCTTCAATCTGTTTGGACACACAATTAGCCTTGGAAAGACAAAAGTCCTCTTCCAGCCCACCCCAAGCACTGTCGCTTCACAACCCAGCATCATTATCGGCAATACGCAGCTGAAGAATATGGACAGTTTCAAATACCTAGGCAGCATAATATCCAGTGATGGCTCCCTGGATAAGGAAATTACTGCAAGGATCCAAAAAGCCAGCCAAGCACATCAGTCAGTTGGAACAATTCCACCAGCACTCCCCGAGATCCATCATGTGGATCAAGTAGTAGCAGGACTGAATCCCCAACCAGGAAGTCCTTGATAGCGCAAACACAACAAGCTTCGAAACAAAACTAATCCAGGCCCAGCTTTGTTGGACTGGCCATGTAATCTGCATGGATCAAAACAGAATCCCAAAGCAGCTGTTTTTTGGTGAGCTAGCCCAGGACAAACAAAACCAAGACCACCCTCACAAGAGGTACAAAGACAACTTTAAGATGCACTTCAAATGGACAGACCTTCAACCTTACCACATCTAGCTTGCTGCTTCAGACAGAAGTCACTGGTGAGCCCTAACCAGAAAAGCCAATTACACATTTGAGGCTGACAACCACCAGCATCTTGTTGCAGCACATGAGAGACGTCACAGAGCTGCCTCCCAGCCACCCCCAACCATCAGTGTCCCATGCCCCACCTGCAACTCCCTGTGTGCATTGAAATTTGGACTAGTCAATGAGACTGCACAACATGCATTCCTCATCCATCAAGAGACTACCAAGGAGACTGTGTTTATAATTTTTTGGAATGGTTAACATCCAAATATTTTTGTGCAGTTTTTTGTATTTCTATTTTAGAATTTTGCTTTTAATTTGCACCATATAGCCATTATTGTGTTGACATGCCATTTAAGGCTAATACATATATACATAGAAAATGCTAAACAAGATAAAACCTATTCCTTTAAAAATGTCAGGAAGCTTGCTTTTATTCAAGCTTTTGTATATACTACACTGTGTTTATGTCTATCAATATCATTCTTTTTCCTTACAAAAAGTTAAAGATGTTGGATGTTTATTTTATATTATCTGTATAATATACAGACTTGGAGAATTAATAAAACATTTGTGTTCTTTGAAGCCTGGAGCAGTATTGATGGACTGCAAATAAGATCAGCTGTTTGTTGTAAATTTTCCATTGGTCCATTCCAGTTAATTTTCTTCTGCCTGCACATTGTTGCATACAAATATTTATGTAGGCAGATAATGCCTCTAGCATCAAGCAGAACAAACATTCTGGTATAAGTATTTGACCAGAATATTTTGAAAAATGTAGATTGCAAGTATTATTGGAATCATAACTTAAGAAAATCTATGTTCTGTTTGTATCTTGCAAAAATTGGTTTTTCTCTGCCACAATGATTTCACTTGGTAGATTAATTTCTATGTCATTCTCCCAAGCCTACTGTTAATACACTTTTCTTCTTGGATACTTTCAAAAAATAGCTCCGTCATTTCCGTTATTTATATTTGGATCAAGAAATGTAAATAAGGAGTGGATATTTAAAGCAGCAGAATATGTCATGATTCATTACTATTCAGGTATGTGATGTCAATTTCTTTCAAAAGGTATATCATTTTAAAAGAATCACAGCCATATATGTTTTGATTTCTTTTCCAGGTGATTTCACATGTGAGCAGACTGACAGAAATTGACAGTGAGGATATTGTGGACTTTTCTGCTGTCATCATAAGATTTCTGCAAGACACTGAATCAACATAGGAAGTGCTTTTATTAGGGGAATTAGAACAGCAGGTCAGATTTGGTGCAGATCTTGATCTGTTTGAACGAGATGAGAAGCTATCAGTTCACAAAAATATTATTAAATGAGTTTCTGTTCTTTGTAAAGCTTCTACAAGCAATCTGTTGAAAATATTCAAAAAGATTTTGTGAGTTCCATAATTACTAAATGCAAATTTAGGATTTATTTATCACACAAAGAAATATTTTTTCCCAATAAATTTTAAATGGAGTTCATTTAAGCAGTGTTTGCTCCAGGATGTGTGATTGTGTGAATCCCAAGTAAATATAATGAATCCCTCCCTAAAAAAATGAACAGTTTGCCATGAGCTTAATGAAACTTCTAGCATTCATTAAAATAACAAAACTTAATCCACTCATGTAGGCACTTGATTTCTATATCTACAAGCATAATTAAACACTTAATGACTTTTTGCAATTAAAGTAGTAAGACACTTTGATTATCTAATTAATAAAAATCATTTTACTTCATTGTACTTTGCATGGTTGTACAGAAATGTCAGACATGCAGAATTTTGTATTTGATGGTAATATCTTTCATGTTAAATGAGGTCAAGATCGTTGCTGCAATGTTAATTTAGAAGAAAACTGAGATTTATCTTTATTCATTACAAGTTATTGATCACACACACATATTTGTTTGAATGTACTTTAAGAGTCTAATATACTGTTTCCATGTAAAAACTTCCCCCTTCTTTCTGAACTTTAAAAATTTAAAATCCCTCTTATGAAAATGCGAGATGAATCATCCCTCTGTGCAAAATTCTTGGACAAATCAACATTTAAGTCCCTGCCTAGAATTGAGCTGGATGCTCAGACATTGTAAATTATTTTCACATCATAATGTGACACAGTTACCTTAGTGATTATGATGACATGATATTACACTAATTAGTGACAGAACTCAGTTTTAGTGGCATCATGTAATGAATATGATAATTACTTTATATGTTTTCTTTGCTGTCTTCAGTGTGTAGACTTTGTCAAACTTTTAACTCAGAAATGCATATTTCACCTTTGTATTCATTTGTGTATGGTGAAAGAGTCAATGAAAAAACAAGTTTGTCACATATTTTTGTTCTATCCTAAGGTTTGGATGTTGTCAATATATAAAGTAGAATCTCATTGGCTTATTGCACCCTGGATCACTCAAACCCATTTTTAAGACCCAATCAAAAGTTTATTACATCAAACCAGATACTTTGATGGATCAATCAGACTTTTGTGACAAGTCCTTTTGGCTTTAGAGCAATCAAAACTTTAATGTATCCTTTGTCTGAATAAGCTAATTAACCTCTAGGTAACCCAGGCTGTTGATTTGGCTGGAAAGTGCCAAAATTTGCTTCACAGATTATTCTCTATTCACCTACCAAATTAAGCCATAGGTTTTATTATGTATATAATTATGCAAAGGACAGTCCTGACTAAAAAAGAAAACTTGTCAGTTTTTGATCTTCCTTATTTAGAAGCAGTTGTGATAGCAGGTGCTAACTTGTAAGCAGGTCACATAACCACAATCTGATTATGCCAGCTGGTAGGCCAGATGTATTTGTTACTAATTTCTTGGTGTTTAAGGAGAGAAAAAAAAACCAAATTAAATCATTTTTTTATATATCTGTAGGTTATTGAAAAGAACTTCCTTTGGTTTTAATTTGGATTTACATACCAGAAGTAGATGATTGGAAATATTAACTTAAGTAGTAATATATAAAGTGAAACCTCTCAAAACTTAAATTGCCCATGACCAGATTCATTATTTTTGATGTTTTAAGTTCACTGATGTCCAGTTTCACTTAAGAATTAAATATGATCTAGTGTCCACTAACATGCAAATAGTTTTATATATTTTGACATAACTTTAGTAAATTTGTATTTCTCTTTTTACATTTTTCAGTTTACATGGCTCTAGGTTTACTTTAAGGTCAGGGGCTGTCTGCATGCTCCAGTTTGGGTTTAAGGTTACATTTGAGTGTAAAATTGATCTTTGGTTTTCAGTGTATAAATGTTTTGGTTTACAGAGACAAAATCTGTTGAAATTAAGGAAACATTTGGACCAAGAAAGTGATTTAGTTTTTAGAGGAATTTGGTTTATGAGGTTTTGGTATTGAGAGGTTAATTCCATATACAGTACTCCCTATACTAAAATGCTGTCCATGGTTTCCTTATATTGAGGTTGTGTATAAATAATATTACTATTATCAAATGAAATGGGATCCATGACCAAACCCATTTTATAAAAGGGATCATAATCCTATTCTGTAGCTTTTTAGAATAAGGAAGTACAATGAAAACAATATGTTGCTCTACGTTCTGGTTTGTGTGTGTGTGTGTGTGTGTTGTTCATTCAACAAGAAATCAGTAATATATTGACACATTATACTTTTAGAGTCTTGAAATATCAAACTTTATAAATTTAAAAGACCTCACTCAAAATCATCCATGACAATTATGCAGAAGTACTTGAAGAAAAAAAAAATTAAACTGATTCCCAACTGAAATTATATTCTTAGAATGAGACTACAAGGATGTCAGAATTTAAGTAAGATCATTTTCTTGCAGTTACAGATTGATTACTATTTCATTTGTATTTTTGTTTTTAATTTGTGGTGAACAGTTATTCAGTTTTGTTGTATTTGCTTTGTTCTGGTTAAATAATAGTTGATTCATGATCTTACCACTAGTGGTCTAAGAAATGGCATCAGTTGATTTGTCTATCATAGCAAAACCTTGAGAACACCATTTCATCAACATTTTTTATTTTCTTTACTGGATTTCAATTTAAGCTTCAGTTCAACAATGGCTTGAATGAGTTCATTTGTGAGCACATTCAGTATATATTTTTAGAACAGTTATGCCAATAGTTTGTTAACAGTTTGTATTTGATTTCAACCAAATTGTTTATGAAGGTTAATCTTGACAAGCTCTTGGAGAAGAATGGTGATGACTAGAAATTAACTGTAGTTAACATTGTTATGTCCTTGTGCCTTGATTGACATAGATTAGGCATCCTACTGGCATATGAACACTTGGGAATAAAAACTTTTATTAGATTTTAACCAGGTCTAAGAAGACTTTACTGATTTAAATACAAGATTTTTTACTAAAATATTTCTCACACAATTTTGGATGTTGAGAATCTTAGATAAGCATCCATGAGGCTTTTGAGCATGCTGGAGTTTTAGTGCTTCATTTTAACTGAATTTGATTGGAAGCTGACAACAAAGTCTTGGACGAGTATGATGATAACCACTTTTTATCATATTTTACAAAACTTGTGGCCCGTGATCAGCTTTGAATAGGCATTACACTGGCTTGTGAACACTCTAATATTCAATTTTTTTTAAAAATATCTTTAAGGTTTATTTATAAAACTCAGCTAACAAAATCTCTGGTTATGATTGCAAAATTTATGATTGTAGCCTTTGATTGATTTTAAATAACCATCCCAGTGTCTTCCACATTTTTTCTAGCATCCATCACTTCCTCAATAATTCATGCCCTGATAACTTGTGAACCTGCTTATAACAAGGAGTCAGGCATAGATCACATTTTTTTTAACAACAAAATACAAAAATAATGTATCCCTATTTCTTGAACTTGAAGAAAATCATGATTAAAATTGAAAACTTAAACATTGATATATCACTTGTTTTGTGGCCAAAAACAGCAGATAGGACCTGGAAATTTTAATCAAGATTTTAAAAGTATCAACTTTTATTAAGAAGTCATATAATTGGTTACATTTTCTCTGCAAATGCCATTCTTAGTACACCATAATTAAAGATTTTCAAGGAAATTTATATCAATGAAAATATCACCTCTAGTGCAGGCTGAACATTAATATTTAAATACCAATTAAATAATTTTTATTAAGTAAAATTTGTATTTTAATTCTATCTTTTAGTTCCTTTTAAGGGCAATCATCATAAATGCAATGTGTATTTAAACGCAAAATCTGTCAAGTCTACCGTAACAGCTATGTCTGCAATCGTTTCTCTGAGAACCTAATTAAGTGCTGTGTTTTAATAACTGACTTGCAGAAGTATTTGTCGTTTTGTTGCACTGAATTAAAAGCTGGCCTCCTTTGTATCATCGCTTTAATTTTTGTCTTTTGAATCAAATAACTGAAGTGGAATAAAATTTAAAAGGCATGCAAATCCTACATACTTAAATTCTAGTGGCCCCGGTCGTATGCCAGGTGAATTTGTGGCCCCAGTCGTATGCCAGGTGAACTCACTTCATTTGATCATTTGAACACTTTTATAAATGTTATTGTGTATGTAACATAATTTCATCAAAGATAGCAAGGCAACCAAGAAAAATGAATAATTTGTAAAATAAAGAGCTTGGTTTCACAGATTGTGGGCAAGCGAGTTTCAGAGAATTCCAAAACTGGCACTTAGAGATATTTTTAAGGATGATAAAAAGTTTCACTATTACTTCCAATGAAATCATGACATCAGTATTGTACTAACTGAACAATACAAAAATTTTAGTTTTGACGCAGACGATTGTCTCACGAAATACATGTTGCTAGTTTTTTAGAAAAAGGAATCTTGTTTAATGGTGTATTGACAAGTTTGTCCAATTCCCTGCTACTTTGACTCCCAACTTGGCATTATTCCTAATAAATACACCCCTAGAACCAGACTAATCAACAAAACAAAAAGCTGTGGCACTATGCAAAGATGTTGTAGCATACACATGACGGTTGTTGAAACCAGTTGGAATGCTCTTTCACTTGTTGGACATTTTAGAAATAAATGTATTTATACAGAAAAATAAATGATTTCATTAGAAAAAAAAATGCATCATTAACTATTATTATCAATATGATTGTAAAATGAAGATTCTGTTATTAAACTGTCCAGTTCCCTACCCCCTCCCACCCCAATTTTCTCAATGTTTAAGCCTATTTTTACAATTTTTAGAGGTTTCTTAGTAACTTGCGCTCTCATTTTTAGTGTGGTCTATGTTTGTGGACCCTGTTGTACGCGAGTTATGAAAGGTGTATTTGATAGAATTTAATCCAATTTCCAGAAGAAAAAAATTTATCTTAACGAATTAGATGGTCAGCAGATTTTTACTACATTTCAGATAGTAGTGCGACATAATTCTTTTAATTAGAATATCCCAACGATTTGGGACAACTTTGGCATTCATACTTTAAATGAAATTAGCTGTGAAGTTTCATATTAACAGGATTTTGGATGATATGAAAGTCAGGAGAGCTTTTTCCCCATACTTTACTAAATTTCTGCCCATTGTTGACTTGTTACAGTTGTATAATTCTCTCAGTAAACATAGCTCCACCTTGGTAGTGTAGGATGGGGAGGAGGGTGTGAATGACCATTTGTTCGTAATGTTAAGTTTCTTTTGGTCCAGCTGTGTTATTTGAGAGGACAGACAGTTGTGTAATAAGCCAATAAGGTTATTATGAGTTTATTAAAAGTGTTAAAATAATGTTTAAGATGAAAGTAGTTATAAGAAATAGGGATACATGTATTTGTAAGTACTTAAAATAAGAAAATTACTGAAAAATATTTATATTTGTAAGTACTTAATGGAGACTCAGTTTAAAAGTAGCATGTAATATTTTTTTAAAAATATATTTAATAAATGTAGATTTATAGTTCATTCCTTGTTAACAAATTTTTAATGTAGATAATCTGTGTTATTCCTAAGTCAAAGTAACAATGAGCACTTGTTATATTTACATCTGAAATGAGTTTTGTTGTCACTTTAGCACATCATAGTGGTAATAATTCTATTCATGTAGCAAATGTTCTTTATGTACTAGGTTAGGTGTAACAATGTTTAAAAAATTAATTTTACATCTTCATGTATGCCATAGAGAAGATTGGCTAAGGGAATGGAAAGCAATATGTTTAACAAGGAATCTCGAGTTTTAGGTTTTAGGTTTGTAATAATGTTTTATAATTTTGAGTAGTGAAGCTATAGATACTTGGAACTTCCATGAACAAATGCACTAATTCCAGATTATAACCAATCAGTCCATGTTGTGACATTGAGGAGTTATCATATTCATACTTTATAGTTGTTGTTGATATCAAGTTTCTATTCAGTTAGTGTTGATTTTTTTTCTTAACACATCCATCACATGTAATCATATAATGTATATTGTGTTGAAGGACTGAGATGTTTTGAAAATTATTATCATGTGCATTGCAGTAAGGTCTGTATGTTTTTAAGTTTCAATACTGCCAAGCTCATCAATCTCTACAATGTGATCAATTTATATATACTATATACTTGCTTTAAATTCAAATACAAACCCTGATCTGCCATTGTATAATGCACAGGCAGATCAGAGTCTGTTTTCTGCTGATAACTAAACCACATAAACCCAGATCTGCTGGCACATTATGTAACAGCAGATCTGGGTCCATCCAGTTTGCAGTTGGACCAAACATACAAGCGAGAATATATTTTAATACAATTTCAGTAATTTTGAGTTCAGCACAATCAAAACTAAGGCATCACTCAAAATGATTTTTTGAATTTGGTGAAAACCCTTCCCTAGTATGACCAAGGAAAACTCTGAACAGCTGTAAACTCTTAGTAGAATTTTGGTTTTACTGTAAAGGTTATGATACAAGCATCTTGTGATTGTTTTTGTGATTGTGATGCAGGTTATCTTGTGAATTTTGACTTTTTAATTTGGTTAAGATAATGTTAGTTTTCTAGTTTGCTGTGCAAAAATTGTGGAATCAAACTAGGTGACATCTTCACACTAGAAACACTTGTTTTAAAGTGAAAAATCTTGCACTGAATGACTGTGATATTTTGATGTTTGTTAATGTGCATCATATATGAAAAATGGCTATTAAAAATTTCATGAAAATTTTGTTTTGCTTCATTAAAGCGTTGATATTCTACTTACATGTAATTAATTCTGAAAACTAGTTATATTTAGCCAAGGTGGCAGATTGTAGCTTTAAATCCTGCCACAGCAGCTATCCTGGTGTATCTTTAGATAACATACTTTGCTCTATTAAATTTTCATTCATCTGCTGATGTGCCAGTAAAACTAGTGTATTCAATCAGACTGGGGGGGGGGGTCTTTTGTTTGGTGTTTAATGGCAAATCAACACAGAAAATTATAAATATATATTATAAATGGAATGAAGTGCCCTCTCCATGGATGGTGACCAACTATGGCCTGATCTTGGCAGGAATGATGTAACCCTGCAACCTTCTGGTTTCAAGTCCAGCATACTAACTACAGCTAGACTCTACTACACATATGATAACTGCATGGTGTTCATTTGCATGAAACACAGGATTATGTCCAATAATTAGTTCAATAATTTGACATTATCATTGCTTACCTATACAAAATGATGAGTTCATTATTATATGTGGGGTAGTAATTTTCATGTATTAGTGAGAACATAAATTTAATATTGCAGTGCAAAAAGAATTGCAATTCATTTCAGTGAATCATGTGACAGTTGAACAACCCTCTCTTACAATACACTAAATAATTATGTTACATCAGTAGATTTACTGTGGGTTTAGAATGAATTGTCTATTCCAGACTTGCAGCACAAAGTTTAGCTTTACTGGTCAAAAGACCCGAACTACCTGGAGGATTGCCATATGACTTTACACACATTTGCCACATGACTTTACATACATGAACACATTCATCCTATCCAGTATTCTTCAGCAATAACAAGGTTTTCAAAATTTGATGCTGCTGATGTCAGATAGGTACCATTGTCATTTAGGACTAATGAGACATCATAAACAAATGTTCAGGTGTTGACCTTTACTGTTTTGGAGAAGAAACAGGAGTTTCAGCATGACTGCCATCATGGCCATATCAGATGTATGCCATTGAGACATCACATCCTCTGGTGAAAGCACAATATCAGTACAACCAGCATTCTAGGAGAAACTGTTAATAGAATTTCCAGATGGCCATTGCGATAACCATATTGGCACCATTTTCATTTATGACAAACTAGGCATCATAAGCAGTCTTTCAGTGAAAACCTCGTACTTATTTGACCATTCAATGGAATAATGTTAACAGGATTTTCAATGACCATATTGGATGTCAATGCAGTACTCATTTCATTTATGACCAACTGGACATTATATGGAGACTTTTAGTAAGAACATTGATATAACCATCCATTGAGGAATTGTAATAACAAGATTCTCAAGATGGTCATAATGGCAGCTATACTGGATGTGAGCAGCACCATTTTAATTTAGGATCAACTAGACATCATAAGAAGTCTTCTGGTGTAACCCCACATCAGTATGACATTTTGTTCAGGAGCAGTAGGGACAAGATTCTCAAGATGGCTGCTGTAGTGGCCATATTGGATGTCAGATTGGCACTCTTCATTTGAGACAAGCTAGACCATAGGATGAATATGTGTCAGGTTTCATGACAATCCTCCAAGTAGGTTCAGAGGAGTAGTGATGGAGGGATGAAAGACCAATCCATAAATTCATCTTGTATATGAACAACAGAGCTTTAAAAAAAAGCAGTCATGGTAATAGGTGGTTCCTCACAACAGTAGTATTTGTCATGGCCAACATTTCTGCATGAACTGTAAAATGCAATGACATGTAAACTGGTAATAGGTGGTTCCTCACAACAGTAGTATTTGTCATGGCCAACATTTCTGCATGAACTGTAAAATGCAATGACATGTAAACTCAGAAAGATCGTTCAATAATTAGTGGGATTTAGATGGAGACAAAACAGTTGTCCACTATTAAAATTAACAATCTCCTTATATGTGTACTACTTCCTAGTTTAAGAATTCTAAGAATGTTATTTGGCCAGTTAATCCTTTGTCTTCTTTCTTTTTTTTTTCACAAAATGTTTCCTGATGTGGAAATTTTTCCAGTATTTCTCATAACCTAAAGTCTGATTGATTGTCTGTGATTTGGATATTTAGCATAGCTTTAACAATGTTTCAGTCATATCACTACAAAGTCTGCAGTGTGGCAGTTTATAGTCATGTCTAACACTGGGGCATCATGCTGCAGACATGTAGCATGATGTCCTACCCAGTTGCATTATCCTGACACCAGGCTAACCAGTCCTAACACTAACCTCTTAATGCTGAGCACTAAGTGAGGCAGCTGCTAGTACTATTTTTAAAAGTCTTTGGTATGACTCAAATCCGGGTTATGAACCAATGTCCTAGACAGACACTCCAACCACTGGAATGGTGCAGAATATGATTGAGTATGCTGGAGATATAACATACATTGTATATAACACCGTCATAACAATGCATGCATCATTAGATTTTGCTTTGTTTCATGATAAATATATGTATTAAATCTTTGCAATTGGCAAAGCTTTGTTGGAAGATAATCAACAGAAAGAAAAAAAAAGAACTAAAGTCCCAAGTGTCCCCAAAATTGCTCATCCAATTTATGTCCACCTCAAAGACAAATACAAGGTTGTTTGGCCAAGAAATCTCAAATATGATGATGTTTGTCTTCATATATTTCTAATTTTAGAAACAACCTTCATATGGCAGATGTTTTTTTTTCAAATTTGTCAAATTTGCTTACAATTATGTTCAGCAATTTTTGAGACGTTTTTTTGATACTGCAAGCTTATTTGATTGCAGGTTAAAATAATTCATACATTTTGTACAACATTTAGGTTATGATTTTTCTGTCAGATATTGCCAAGTTTTTTCAGCATTATTTTATATTTAATAACAATGACCATACAATAGGGCATACAATTTAAAAGCCTTTAAATGCTATAATTTATTTGTTGGTTTTATTCTGCATAGCCATTTTTCTGTTTTTGAAGACAGATTAGTATCATTGGTATTAAATTTTAAGACCTTTACACAAATATGCTTTCAATCAGTGGCCTTGCTCGATCGTTAATTGGTATCATTTGTGCAGAATTGAGAGACCTCAATGGCAAAATGCTTTCTATTTAGTTCAGACAAATTTTGTTCAAAAGTTTTTATTAAAATTGTTTTTGTCACCTTTTTTGAGTAACAGTGGCCATAATTGATAATTAAAACATCTGTAACAATTTCAAAAGCTAAGAGTCTAAGACACTTTTTGCCAAATTTGGGTATTCTATCGATGTTTTTAAAAACAAGTCGTGCTTTATAGTTTTAGTAACTGCAGTAATTTGATGGTTTATTGACAGTTTTGTATAAACTTGAACAGCCTCCATATGGGCCAGTGTGCCATCTGCCAATTTTGGCTGAAATCAGTCCAGTGGATTTTGAAAATTTAAAAATGGCAATTGCTGATAAATGATACAAAATGAATAAAGAATCATATCATGAGCTCACTAGACCAGGAGAGCTAAAAAGTGATAAACTGTTGGTCCCATTCTTGGATCTTTTAAATTTCATAAATATAAAGAGATGTCTCTTTTAGTCAAATAAGAATTGTTTTATCTGATTTCTAGATCCAATATACAAACAACTGTTAGGCCTCTTTTGCTGTGCATGAGAAACTGGTGGCTGTGAATAGAAGGCATGTGAATGTATAGTGAAACAAAATGTACAATATATTACAACAGTTTGATCATGAAACAATTTTATTTAACAAGTGTAAAATACCTTATTGTCATTATATATGTACATAATATGCAATATTTCCTTCTTATGTAATAAACAGTTCTTTGTATAACAAAATGTACTAAACATCTTAACAGATTACATAAACCATAACTTCCATGCCATTTTTGAATATATTTTGTAAAGCTAAAATATTTAAAAAGTTAAATGGTAGATAATCTATAGTCTCATCAAAGTTGTAAACTAAAACATTAATTTTTAAGTATACATTATTTACATTAAATGTAATGCTCTTCAAAATAATTTCCAAAAGTCATTCAACTGAATATATTATCTACATCCATGGCTCAGTGAATTTTATGTCAGTATCTAAAATTGTGGCTAAAATTACTAAATTGTTTCATCCTAGTATGATTTCAACACATTTTGCATCGACATACAGGGCAGAATCACTCAATACTAGCAGAAAAAGGGTTGTCTGTGAACATGCAATCTATCTTGTTGGCCTTGGAACTTATGGATGTTTTCATTATCTGTACAGTACTGGGTGGTTATGGGAGTCATTGCATTCCACAAGTTAAGAAATGTCATCAGCTGCAACTAGTTTTTCTTAAATTGTTTTAAATTGTACATCATGTATTAGTAGTTGATTGTTTACCTGTGGCAATTTATAGTTTCTGTAACCACTTGGTCTGGTGTAGAAAATGGACTTGTCTACAACTCGAAAAATTTACAAGGTTAATGGTATATATGCATACCACTATTTTTCAGTATGTATCAAGTGAGCTATGTCAATACAGACTGTTAAAATCATCTATGCGCATTAGAAATTAGATAATTTTAGCTACATTTCAAAACACCTGTAAAAATTCACCAAGCTACAAATATAGATGTCATTCATGATGCTGAGCAACTCTTAAAATTTTCTTTCAGCATAACACTTCCATTTGTTTCTGTGTGGAAAAAAGAAAAAAGATCTATTTGATTCAGATATTCTCTTGAAGTACTAACCATCTTTATGTTATGTGTACACATCAAACAATTTTGTAGACCATGATCTGCTATCTCGTATTCAGCTGGCAGAGCATGTCTATGCTATTTACTAGCTAGAGACTCCCCTTTTATCAAGCCTGCCTTTTTTTCACTAGAAAGTAAAAAAAATTACCATGGAGATAAATCTAAAAAAATTTGATCTGGGCAGTTCCCATCTGTAAGTGCATTACACTAAGTATCTATGCTTTTCACAGTTCTGTATACATTACACACATGCAAATATGGTATTCTCAAGAAATGTTTCCATAAATTGTCAATCAGCTATGATACACAAGGCAAAATTGTCAGGTAGCTTTAAAATAACAAATATAAAATACTTTAAATTGGATTAACAACTACTGGCAAAGTAAAACATCTGTACAATAAAGTATTTTGACATATGAAAAATACAATCTTAATTTTTCATAAGCATGTAAAATTTAAGTGCATGCGAGATTACTACATACATATAAAACACTTTCTGTTAAAAATGATAAAATGTGAGAATCAAGCCAATACACAATAAACAAAAAAAACCAGGTGTTTATACCTTCAAATGAAACATCTTACCATAGATTCAACTCCAAATCTCAGTCTTTGTGTGCAAAGTTTGATGTCACTTTGTGCAGAGAAAAAGTTTCTTTCTTGTCATAAAAAAATAACCATTAAATGTTTTGTGTTGTTTTGTTGCTTTTGGGTCGAATGCCATTTTTCAGAGCAAGATAGGCTAGACTGGCAGCCAGTATAACTGATGGAGGAGGAACTGAGGAAAACCACAAAAAAAACACTGACCAATGAGAAGGTACTGGCAAGCTTTCTCATAATCAGCTCTGCCCAAGACTTAAACCCATGCAGACAGGTGTGTGATGGCAGTGTGACGTCAGTAAAGTTGAGCACTTTAGACCACTTTGCTACCTGAGGCCCTTGTTCAACGATTTGTGAGCACCAATAACCAGTGTAATTGGAAAATGTACTGCCAGAAAGTAAATGAGAATATTTTTTAAACAAAAGCTAATTTTGAACAATTGCAGAAATATAGAGGTAAAAGATTTCAAAACTTTTATAATGATGACATGAACTGGTTTTGTCTCCACAAAAGAAAGCATGCTAGCATAAAGTATAGTAGTTAAGTGAGGGAATATGATTTTTAAGAGTGGAACAAGAAAATCAAAACTAAAATTACAATTTATTTTAAAAGATTCAATTTTACAAACCAAGAAATTGAAACTGTTTTCCAATATCACCAGCAAAATGAACCATCATATACCCAACAAAGAAAGCAACATAGTTAACTTTGTACTCTGGTACAAATGTAAATTACAAATGAACAAAACATCAGCAAGATCCAAAGCAAATATGGCAAAACAATATAACTGACAGGAAGACGGGTCAAATACATTCACCATGTTTGTGATCGCCTCAGTGTTGCATAACACAGTTTTAGATGAAAGAGTTTACACCATCAGTTTTTTTTTGTAATTTAAAGTGGACAGCATATAGACCCTGGTATGATGTGACATCAGGTTTGAGTTCAAGCTGGTCACAGTGCATGTTTATCAAGTCCAAATATTGTCTGAGTTTATTCTATAATTTAAAATTAAGAGGGAGAATTCCCCCTCTATTAAAAAGGTTATTTCCGATTAGAGAAGGGATTTAATAAAAAAGTAAGTGTATGACTCTATAATATAATGTTCAATTCACATGCATTTGGTAAATTTTTACAACACAATTTGTAGAAATTTACATGAATCCTGCAACACACAACAGATCCTGTGATGACCATCACTACTGGAATAAGACATTGATGAGCTGTATGTGTATCAAAATCATGTCCAATGAACTTAGCTCTATATCAAAATATTATATGAATTATCTGCAGTTAGGCACATAAAGGTGACATTTCATATTTTATCATTTGTTTAAAAGAAAATTATAAAAGTATTATCTAAATAAAAGTATTATCTAAATGTGCTCAATAACAATTTCATACCAAAGTAAAAAAAAACCAAAATGCCACACTTTAAGAGATAGATACAAGGATATAATAGCTTAACTTAAAAAATGATAAAAATAGTCAATATTGACACTTGTAAAGTTCAACATTACGATAATTGGTAACCAATGATATCATGTTAAGTAATTCTTCTAAAAACTTTGGAAATGAGCATTTACAAATAGCAGGTCAGTATTTTTTCATTATATGCTAAATTGATAAATCTCGAATCTTGCTGTCACTGTTGTACAAAAGGTTCTGATTGATGTGGTTTATAGAAACTGTAGTTATTAAAGTCATTTCATAATGTATAACCAAGTCAGGTATCAAGTGACAGCATCCCCTAACTCACCCCTGATTCTGTCAATTCAGATACCTCCTGAAAGTAGTCTACAGTCCAGCACTCTCAATTTTATAGCTGCAAACAGCAAAAGGAATATCTACACCACTAGTCGAGTGAATACATTTTTATGAGTCCATACCTTGTTAAAATAATCAACATCATTGTACATTATTTTCAGGTTCATAATTATGCCTTTCCACTGCTTTGACACAGTGCTAATGACCAGTTCAACATTTTATATTTCTCTCTCAAGCATTGTGTGTGTGTGTGTGAGAGAATGTGTGTGTGTGTGTGTGTGTGTGTGTGTGTGTGTGTGTGTGTGTGTGTATGTGTGTGTACAACTTTTTGATAAATCCCAATTAACAATACTTTTTTCAGGTTGCAGGACACAACTGAGTGGTTATCATGGAATCTGTTGTTCCACTGCTCTTTGGTCTGACTTTTAGGTTAACATGCTCCTATACAAATCTGCAAAGCAAAATAAGATAATTATGAAGGGGTATACTTGTGACCGATTACAACAAGATAAACTATTTGCCTTTTATGATAAAAAAACAATCTTTTAATCTGAATACTTACATGTTACTAATTTTTTGTATGGCAAAATATGGATTTTCCATATACTTAAAAGTTACTATATTTTTGTATGGCAAAATATGGATTTTCTGAATACTTAAAAGTGACTACATTTTTGTATGACAAAAAATATGGATTTTCTGAACAATTTTCCACAATGTAAGAAGTGTGATATCTGTCAGAAAACGAGAGAAATTTTCTTCCATTCAAATATAGTAATATAATTATTAAAAGTGCATGGTATTACAAGTATACTGGTTTACCACAGTATTTGTTTCCATTAGTACATACCATAGTACATTATCACTGTACTGGTATGTTGATAGTTTCAAGACAATGTACAAAAATTTTCATTATTCATTACAAAATATTTTTAAAAATTTAACTTTTATTAAAACAAAAAACACATCATGTTTTAGTTATTACTAGCATACATGAACGTGTCAGGCATGTGTATTCCTTTTTTAAATTGTGAATCATCTTATGAGTATTAGGAATGCACTTGCTTTTTGTCTGAACTATATGTAATTTCTCAAGTGCATTAACATATTTTCTTGTTTCCTGAGTGTGTTTAATGTTTACTGGCCCTCTCTGACAAATATCTTGCCCAGGTATTGGCATCCCAATCAAAGTTTCCCTGCCTGTACATCAATGGTGTAGCTAGAAAACTATCAACACTTCATATTTTAATCAATCTAGACTTTCTAATGTCAGCACTATGTCTTTAATTGTATAAGCTATGTGCAAGCTTCATCATCATGCTCTAGTTACAACTTTTAGATTGCATCTTTTACAACAATTAACATACACACAGTAACTTCATTCATTGGAAGGTACTTGCAATTTAAATATAGGGTTGGGGAGGGACTGTAATTTTATCTGGCACTGAAATATTTTCTTGTATTCTATAATATAGTGTTAATTTACCATTAATCAGAACAAGATATTTTTTCCAGTTATTGACAGAAGGAATTGAACAAACATGCCAGGCACCTGTCCCAGAACATGAATTGTTGCTTCCTAAGATAACTATGGTATACCGTGGAACATATCATGGTACATTGAGAAATGCCATAGTACCTAGCTGAAATAATTTTTATAATTTTTTTTTTAACAAAGGCTGGCTCAAACATGCATCTGTTCATTTTATACAACATATGCCAGAAAATAGATACTTAATGTTCACAATATGTCTGTACATTTCACTAACAGTAATGCTTTATGACCTAACATTCAAATTTCATTATAGATGTGCTAGAGGATTATTAAAATTTGAACTTCAAAAAATACTTTTTCTTGAGGAAATAGAATCTCTTATAAATTACTTATTTAATACATAATGAAATGGATACACTATTTTAAGTGATCTAGTTTCATTTCTGTTAATTCTGGGAATACATAACCATATGCAAATGAACCACAAACAAAAATACAACTGAATATTCACGTGCACAGAGCATGAACTTGTTAGCATCATGGATGATACAATGCAGTATTGAGAAATACTGCAGAATTCCATCAATGCCTAATTATTGTCAAAATAAATTAGTTTATATTGAATGTATTAAAGTAAAAATCACGATAAAAAGTGGCATAACCTACATACCTTTTGCAAATTTTCTTCATACAGGTTTTCCAGAAAGAAAAATTATTCAACAAAGCTTACAATTGTGTGCCAGATATGCATGAAAGTTTGAACTTTAAGCTTCTAAAGAAAATTTATAAACTAAAGACTTTCTTGATTTGGTAATTTATTCTTTTCCAAACAAAGAAGAATTTTTAAATGTCACATATCTGACATATAAAAAAACATCACAAAACTTTATGAAGTGATCTTAAAGATGATGCTACAGCTTCTGCATAATGCTAACACAAGCTTGATAAAAGTTAAAATAGCTAAAAGGAAGCTAGCTCTGCAAACTAAAATTTTATCATTATTAAACTGCCATCTCTTCATCACCATAGCTTTAAGGGTTGTGAAAAGAATGCACTCTAAATTAAATGGCAACATTTCTTACTAAATGCGATCTCAAGCTGCTCCAGTCATTGCAATTTACATCTTATTTTCCTCGTCTTTGATCGTCATTTCCCCAGCATGTTTTAGCATCCTTTCAATAATCTCCCAAAGGCAAGTCATCTTAGGGAACTCATTGTCCACAAGGTTCACCAAGTAGTAGTTGTCATGTATGTTCTGGATTATGTCCCTTGACTTTGAGCCATCTGGATACAGCTTTCCCCAACCCTCAATCCACAAAGCAAATGCCTCATCCTGTAAGTTAAGTAAAGATTATGTCTGTTTAATATAAATATAAAAAGGTATTTGTACCTTTGATCATCACTTAGAATATTTTTTACCAAGTCTGACAATGTTCTATTCTCAAGTAGAAATTAACTCAGATGAAGAAAAAAAAATCCCATTTTTTCGATCCATATTAAAAATTCTATAGGTCATCACTGAAGGTTTGGAGAATTTTTTAAAGGGAAAATCCAAGCTAAGGTATGTACTCAATCAAAAGATGTTAATTTTATTCATGTCACAAAAGTTAGGGGAAATCATTCTAAAATTCCTCAAGTTTTCAGACACGCAAGATTTGCCATTTTCCTATACATGGCATTGTGTTGGTGGTGTGTATCCGACACTTTCAGTTGCTGTCTTATTAGCACCATCAGGTTAACTGAACATAACCAGTCTGTACTGCATGTCTGCATGAGAGAAAACGTGTATTCCAGTCTGCAAGTACCAGTAAAAAATCTGTATTTTCAGTCCAAAATATCAGAAATGTTGTTAGCCACAAATTTCATCTAATTTATTGTGCCTATACCCTTTAAAAAATTAAGTCTGTCATGCTTGTGTAAAACATAATACAGCAACACATTCTGTCCTTGACAAGTATGAAACAAATATACCAGTATTAGTATTTGTGTAATATTCAATTATAAATTAACTAATCTATTTCAAGATTTTTATTTATAACCATTGCCAACATTTATAAAACTCCAATTAAGAAAAGTGGTTCTCACATGGAGTTTGTATAAATATGTGGGAAGTAGAAATGATTTACAAATATACTCAGGGGTCACACTACCAAGTGAAGTGGGCGAATTAGTTGCCTAATAAATGTAAACTTCGTCTTCCTCTATTAGGACAGTGAAAATGACTTCGCCCTGTGAATTTTTAGAGGTACATTGACAAATCATACCTTAGGCAGGTTTATTCTAGCATTGTGTTGTAGCAAAATGTATTCTTCAAGCCACCATCAATTATACTGACAAAACTCTTGCACATTCACAGGCATGTGTTTTGATAGTTGATTGATCATTAAGCATTTCCTGAATTGGCAACAAAGGCTCCTATCAGATACTACCCAATTTACATATGTTATCCTTCAATGACAAAAACATAAAAATTTGTGTTTATGTATATAGCAATTTGTGTTTTAAGAATAAAATCTGTGATCTGGATATTTGAACTGCCTCTTGTACACTATTTGGTCATACAATGAATTGGAAACTGTAAGTGTACCATAACAATAACAGGAAAAAAATGGCAGATATCACTATTTCTGGGAAGTACCAAAATTATTAGATTGTCTGTTTTCATATATCATAGAGCAAATATATTCAGAAAATATACAATTCATAGAAAGCAAAACCTAGGTATTATGTTATTTAAGATTTAACTTTAGAATGCAATTATATTGGTTAGAAACATGAGACAATGCTATGTTGTGGAATTCATGTGAAGCATAAGGTCAAACCTGTTTTTTAATGTGACGTGTATTTGTAATAATACGGTAAAAAGCTGTGAGGCAAATATTATTTAATCAATACCTAAATTTAATACAAGATAAATAAATAAACCATAACTTTGTAATCCTATCATGGACTGCTGTAATGATGCTATATAAAGTGAGTGATTATATTATGAAAACCCCTTCTCCTAAAAATAGATGCAAAAGTCTGTGTTGATTCGGTTGGAAAGAGGGGCTTAGTACATATACCAACTATAAAGGAACCATGTCTGTAATTGTATGCATTTTAGGGTAATATGTATGAATAGTTATGGTAATGTTTTATCTGCAACAAAGAAATGAGGACACTTGTGCATTTGCCCTCATGTACATTGTACATGGGTTGTGTCAAACGCATTTAGAAATCTTTGAAAGTGCATTATTGTGAACTTTTAAAAAGTATTAAAAAAATAAATACAAAAATATTTTTACAAATTAAT
Source organism: Potamilus streckersoni (assembly GCA_016746295.1). NCBI lineage: Eukaryota > Metazoa > Mollusca > Bivalvia > Unionida > Unionidae > Potamilus > Potamilus streckersoni. The sequence goes on from JAEAOA010001866.1 coordinate 1,313,257, forward strand.
TAAGGGTAGTTGATGAGCATTTTTTACCAACTTGCAAATACAATAATGTAATCTAGTTACTCGGTTTAATTTTGTTACATCACAGTTTCTATTATTCTCTGGTCAAGTACAAATGGCAAAAATAACTAAGAAAATTTTCTACTAGAAAAAAAATTGTATTGCATAAATCTAATCTAACGTTAAATGTAAATATGAATACTGGGAAATAGAGGGCATAATTAAAATAAGAGAATACACACATTTTCTTGCTTTGCATCCACTTCATCCTGTTCTGTCCAAAATGAAAAGTCACATCTCAACATCTACAACAATTACAACCACCAAAATGTGCCAGTTTGATATTACCAGAAGAGAAAGGAAATCAGTTTAATTCTCATGATACCAGTTTAAAAACGATATGGCATGGCCTGGTATAATTAAAATTCAGCTTATAACAGTAAATTAAATAAAGTCGGAATTTATTTTGTTTTTCAGAATTTGAAATTTTTCATTTTTCAATGACCAATTGCATAAATACTACAAGTTTCATAATTTATGTTATGATGAGACATTCAAAGCTTATTCTAGTGTAGGGTAAAATGATGTCCGGTAATAATTTATGAAACTGTTTCTAAGCTTGTGTTTTTATAGGATAATACATGCCATGCTTTTACTTATGTATCATGAATTATCTAACCTTATCTTAGTATAGGGTAAGATGTGCTATGATTATTCTTGTATAAGATTAAACTTTCTAACCTTTTTCTGGTATAAGGTAAGACACCCTAGCCTTCTATCTGTATAAGATTAGACTTTCTAACCTTATTCTGGTATAAGGTAAGATACCCTAGTCTTCTATCTGTATAAGATGACACTTTCTAACCTTATTCTGGTATAAGGTAAGATACCCTAGTCTTCTATCTGTATAAGATGACACTTTCTAACCTTATTCTGGTATAAGGTAAGATACACTAGTCTAGACTTTCAAACCTTATTCTGGTATAAGGTAAGACACCCTAGCCTTCTATCTGTATAAGATTAGACTTTCTAACCTTATTCTGGTATAAGGTAAGACACCCTAGTCTTCTATCTGTATAAGATGACACTTTCTAACCTTTTTCTGGTATAAGGTAAGACATACTAGTCTTCTATCAGTATAAGATTAGACTTTCTAATCTTATTCTGGTATTAGGTAAGACACCCTAGTTTTCTATCTGTGTAAGATTAGACTTTCTAACCTTATTCTGGTATAAGGTAAGACACCCAAGTCTTCTACCTGTATAAAGATGACACTTTTTAACCTTATTCTTGTACAAGGTAAAACACACTAGTCTTTTATCTGTATAAGATTAGACTTTCTAACCTTATTCTGGTATAAGGTAAGATACCCTAGTCTTCTATCTGTATAAGATGACACTTTCTAACCTTATTCTGGTATAAGGTAAGACACACTAGTCTTCTATCTGTATAAGATGACACTTTCTAACCTTATTCTGGTATAAAGTAAGACACACTAGTCTTCTATCTGTATAAGATGACACTTTCTAACCTTATTCTGGTATAAGGTAAGACATCCTAGTTCTGCATTTGTATGAGACATTCTAACCTTATTCTAGTATAAGAGAAGATATCCAAGTCTTATCTCCATATAAAATGACACTTTATAACCTAATTCTGATACAAGGTTAGGTATTTTAATGAGACTTTCTATCCTTTTTATGGTATAGGGTAAGACACAGTATGCTTATTCTTGTATAAGCTGAGACTTGATAATCTTTATTTTGGTATAGGATTAGTACCTTAGTATTGTATTTCTATAAAGATTATATTTTATGAGTAGACTTGTTACCCCTATTCTGGTACTGGATAAGACAATCAAGTTTTATACTTGCATAAGATGAGACTTTAAAGAGATATTCAGGTATAGGCTGGTAAGTACAATAATACTCTTGTAGTAAAATCATTTTATTTTATGAGGTAATTTACTACAGTATATATCAATCAACTATATATATATATATATATATATATATATATATATATATATATATATATATATATATATATAAGGTTAATAATATTAAGGTTAAATATATATATATATATATATATATATATATATATATATATATATATATATATATATATATATTCAAAGAATTTTTATCTTCAAGTACTGTTTCAGTGATTACAATAACAATTCAGTTTGGAAACATACACTTATTGTGTTATTATTTTAATTAGTATTATATGTGGTTTATATTGTTTTCCTTTTTTCAATTACACCTTATCATTCCAATGAAATTAATTTCCAAGTTTTATATTTTATATATGTCAGTTAGTACTTAACACTGCATTTTATTTTTATTTTTCGTAGACAATAAGAACCAATCAGATTTACTTTAAATACTCTCTCTCTCTCCTGATCACCTAAGAGACAACAAAGCCTTCTACTTCCTTTTAATTCTTTTTTAACTTTTCTCTTTAGTATTTGATTTAAATTATCATTTTGCACAATTACACCATTTTTTAAAAAACTGTCATTTCAACAGTTGCTTCTGGCATGGAATTCTCCAACAGTGCTTCTTTACAAAAATCCAGTAATCTTTGTGAAGTATACTTTGTCAACATGTGTAAATCTGAAAACAAAGAAAACAAATTTCATCATTTTAATTAAAAATTGACTAAATCCAGTATATGTAATGTCAACAAAGCATAACTTTTATATTTTTTTAACTATATTTATTTGTTGTTTTTTATTTAAGAATTTAATTTTTTTTCTTACTTTATCCTGTTATAAACTCTCAATTGCCTATGCACAGATCAAAGAATACCAGATAAATTCAGAAATAATAAACTAAACTATCATAAATTATATTATTTATAGTTTTATTACATTATTATTATTTTGTTTGTTTAAAATATATATACCGTGTTTTTGAGCCTTTTTTAACTTATGAATTCAAGTGAAGTGCATTATCTACATAGCTCTTTATACAACAGGGGATTATACATCTGCACAGTAATAGCTACATGAACATAATAACATAGCATAAAACAAAAATCTATCAGTAGTATGTGATTGAAAACTAGTTACATTCATTGCATGGTCTTAATCTTTTATCTAAATTGGCTTATGTAACCATGCAACCTTCAAATCAAAGTAGGTGTTACTACAAATAACTTGAATTTGATGCTATCATGAGTTCATTGTGACTTGGCTGAATCATTATTATCCAGACAGGTTATTAAAAAAAAATTAGTTTCTTTAAATCTCTTATTGTATTCATTATCAGTTTTAGGCTTAATAATGGAGCAACTTTACAATTGAAATTAATACTATTTGTAATGAAATTAACACTATCCTTAAAAAAATAATAGTTTGGGGTCCAATAGTAAAACAGTTCAATGCTTTCACCATGAAGAGTAACAGTATTTTTAACAGCCCCACATTTAAACTATCAAGAATGGCTTCTTACAAAGTAGGATTGTGAATCCAAATATTAATATGTTAGTCTTTGAACCAACCTTCTACCAATCCTTATATCATTTTTTTTTTAAATTATTTTTAATGAGCCTTGTTGAAAGTATTGTACAATAGTTCTGATGTTCATCTTATTATTTCAGTTTTTTGCAAGGACTATTTAGTTATAATTAATGAACCATATATTCATAAATTTATCAACTTCCTTGAAAAAGTACTGTCATAAAAGAATTTGATTTCTCTTGAGTTGAATTATATTTGGAATGTGTTTAATGAGTATAGAATGTATTCAGTTATTATGCATTCCCCCTACATTTCTTACTTTCATCTCCATATCTGTAAGCATTCATGCAATTTTAGACACACTTCTGTCATCGTTCCTTGCTTGGTATACCTTGTCCTGAAAAATAAATTCTTTGCAATAATGACATCAATAATAAAACACCTTGGAACATAAGTATTTAAATGCAATACATAATACAACTATGCTAAGAAATAAAAATATAACTGATTACCTTCACATAATGGAAATTTTATTTGCACTAGTTTTATTAACACATATTTTCTTTGATGTCTTTACAAATTAGTTAATCTACATATTTATGATTTAGTACCTTTGTAAGTAATAAAATGACCAGCCTGATTGCTATTATTTGAAGATAAGATTTAAATTTAATGACACATTGCATTACAATATTCTAGTAAAAAAATAAATATCAATATAAGAATAAAATTATGCAGATTAATAATATAACACTTTTCCAAAAGTGGACACAAAAATATATTTTTGTAAGATTATAATCATCAAATGATTTATTATTTTTTTCAGTATGGAACATCTCTGTTAATGTTATAATTGTTCCATCAATAATGTAGCATGCCATGTAAAACCTTTTGTCGTAATAAAATTTTATTCAGTATAATATACTTTTGCTAATGACTAGCAGTACCATCCATGATGGATAGACCCATCAAGTGGCATGATTATTAAAAGTGTCAGATAAACCTAGCTAATTAAAATAATATCATAACTATAATTTCAGTAATATATATATCAAATATATATTAATATTACTGGTGCTTACACTGACATATTATTTTCATGTACATCATACAAATCAACTATGTACATATCACCATACATTGATCTTTTCATTTTATACCCATCAATGATTTAAATAATAATTTCCTTTTATTTCTGAACTTTTTAATTACCTATTTTGTCAGGGTAGTGGTTTTATGCTATAAATCAAAATCACACACACACACACAGATGTACATGTCCTTGCTTAAAGGAATAAAATTATTTTAAAATTTTGTGCAATGAAGAAAATACATAACACTTTATAAATAAATCACAATTTAAGTTAAAAAATTAAACTAAAAATTGATCTGTATTTTTCATATTATTTGTTGTAGTTAAAAAAAAAAATTTATTTCATTGTATTGTTATCAGCAATACATGAACATAATAGTGTTTATTGCCTCCCTTGAATTTTATCATGTCCCCTAACATACATAACATAATGGTACTTTTTATTCCTTTTTTACTATAAATTCACCAATTTTGGAATGAAATAAAATTAGCCAGCTGTTAATTTAATGATTTATATCTGTAAAACATATAACTTGAAATTTAAATAAGTATTTAAAACTTTAGATATTTTTTTTAATTTTATCAAAATCACTTTATATTCATTTTTTTTTTTCATGATATAATATGTAATCAAATATGCGTTTAGTCCGATGCTACATCCCTGTTTGTTTTTATGTCTCTTATATACTATATAACCCCTCTAATAAGTATTTAAAACTTTAGATATCATTTCTTTTAATTTTATCAAAATCACTTTATATTTACATTTTTTTTAAATGATATAATATGTAATCAAATATGTGCTTAGTCCGATGCTACATCCCTGTTTGTTTTTATGTCTATTATATACTATATAACCCCTTTCTGCTGATATCGTCTCTGCCTTTTCGTCCAAACAAAATTTACGGAGGATGTTGATTGATGAGAGTCAAAATGGAATTAGTGGTTTTGATACTCCTTTCCCGTGAAGTGGCCTTTTGGGATCTTAGGATGTGAGGGAGGTCACGAGCTGGGAAGAAAGGACGAGTCATACTGGAATATCTACATGTAAGAAAATGGATTTGTACATGAACTATGGATAAAATGGAACTGAATATGGTAATGAATTAATATTATAATGCTTCACAAAAAAAATGGAATGACACAGACTTAATGGACTAGAACATAAATATTTTGAAGTACTGGAATTGGAAAGGGAAAAAATTTAATTTGTAAAATGAAGATATTATGAACTTGCTGCAGAAATAGGAACATTTAGAAAGATATTAAAGAATACATTGACTTAACAGACGCACAGTTCTAGAAATTACCGACTGCTTACCTTACTTTGAACTATCCTTGCTATAGCTTTATTTATGCTAATATTTAGAACTTATTTAAAATGGTATAGTGTTTTAGAAATAGAAAAAAGATAGAAATTTAGAACTTACTGAAATTGGGACAGAACATAAGGTAATAGATATTTAAAAATAGAAAAAGATCGATATTTAGAACTTTCTAAAACTGGGTAGCTTATAATTTATTTGTACCTTTTATACACACGAACATTAATCTTTAAAATATTAATATTGAACCAATAAATAATGTAAACAGATGTATAAATTAGTTTCGAAAAAACATACTTATGAATTTGAATATGAGGAAATGGTGCAGCACGTGCACATGGTGCTCACTGTTGAGAGCACAGGTTGTGCACATGCGCCATGAACTTAATGGATTTGAAATTAATTGAGCAGCTTATGCTAATGCATTTAGACGAGTTATAACAAAAACCTCTACTCTTTCTTTATAAAAAATACTATGTTAATCATGACTACAAAAATATTATCAATAAAATCAATAACCAGAAATATCGAAATGTATCAAATTTCAGTGGTGTATATACCCTAATCCAAAATTTTAAAATCAAAATTTGAAAAATAAGACACAAAGCACATACACTTGGTTAAAATACAAATACACATAAAATGCATTGAATTTTAGAACTAGGGGGTCCCTCAGATGATGTTAATTCTGAGAGTGACCACACCAATAATCCTTATATACTATAACAGAGAAGGTTTGATGTCAGAACGGGTTAGTCTGAGGTAATTGTATCACTCAGTAAGACTTTTCCTTAAAATTATTTAATTTTTTGTTTTTAACATCAAGCTTTTGTCGAGTACATGTAAAAACACCATCATTGCCTGCACGTTTCATGCTTATCGGAAATTTTCAGTATTACAGACCGACATGCCAGAAACCCATTTCCAGTTCCTGGACAAGTCCAATTTCAGCAAAGGGTTGTATGCGCGACTAAAGATGTACATACATATGTCGTCTGCTTCCGATATTTAAGGTGTCGAATCAAGCAAAAGAAAAAAATGACCAAAAAAATTACCTTTCACGTGAATTTAACAAGTGGTTTCATTAATATATTCATGTGTACAAAGGAATATAATTCCAAACTCAAAATTATGGTAATTTACGGAATTATGCGTCAGTTACTGAATAGGATAAATTACCTCATTATGTTGTCAGATGAAAAAAAAAAAAAAAACTACCACATAGTGTACGGAATATGGCACCATGTTAGCATGGAAAGCGAAAGGTGCAAGGTGATGCTAGTACTATTGCCATTCTGGTGACATTCAGGTTAGAAATTATAAATCAATGACTCAATTGACTTAGTTCTGTGCACATTTTATCACATTAAACTTTTTAGTTATTGAAATCGGTGGGTGGATACAAACAGAGATGTAGCATCGAACTAATAGATATTCAAATACTGTAATATGAAAGTGCCTGACTGAAAATAAAATTATTTTATACTTTTTCATGTTAAATATGAGGAACAAGTTTACAAATACAACCGAATCACCACACATTAATAAGCACTGATTTTTTAATAGCAACGCGCGAGTAAACAAAACTTGGCTTGAAAAAAAAAAAGAGAATGGAATGTTACGTAGGCTTAGAAAAGCAATGAAATATTGATATAAGCAACAAAGTTTTTCATAAGGTAAATACGAATCAATGGAAAGGGAGGTTTCAATTATTAAAAACTAAGCAAAGAAAGAATTTGAATATGGTCTGGGTGATTATAGGTCGTCTTTGGATGATGCTGTCGTTGCCGCCTAAGTACATGTGTCGGTTAGTGTGTAATTTAGAACAGTAGTGTGTGCATAAAGATTGGGGAATATATATTCTGCTCATTTACAATTATTTTATTGTTGCAGCAATTGCTGAAGTAATTTTTTTCCCCCAATGAGTTACAATATTCTACTTGGTGACACTCTGACTTTTGAGAATGTGGAAGGGGTATGTTGTCTTGACGGAATGATTCTACATTCTGACGTCGCACATTGTCAGCATAATGTGTCTAATCGGTCTTTTGAATTATCTCATTATACATTCTGAATGAAGCCCGTGTGCTTCATGAACATTATGGTTACATGTATGGGACAGAACAATGTTATTCTGAGTGACTAAACGTGCATCATTTATGTGAAACAGAACATGCTCATGATCCGGCTGATTTATACATTGTTTCAAAGGTTAGTGTGACGACACTCTCTCTCTCTCTCGACACTCTCTCTCTCTCTGGATTTTGGTGGTAGCTACATTTGCTTTTTTTTTCCTTGTTTGTTTTTTTATTATTTAAAATTGTTTATGAAAGCTATATCTAGCCTTTATACTTGCCCACAGAAAAAAATTCACTATCATAGACATTCCATAGGTGCAGATGGGCATTTTCTATTCCATGTCATATATATGTATGTAGATACTTTTTTGACATCAAAATCTATATTTTGAACCTGTAAAAATTTCCTTAAAAATTAATTTAACTTAAATTGTTAGTAATGATATATTAAATTTAAAAAAATCGATTATCAATTAATTTAAAATTAAAATTGTAAATATCTATCAAAAATATTATTAAATTATTAAAACTTGTAATGAAAAATTAAATGTTGCTTTTAAGGAATACAATAACAATCTATTATTACTATGTACCTAAAAATATCCCAAACTATAATAACCAGGAACTTACCTCGTTGGGATCAACCAAAACTGGCAAAATTGTTGTCACGGGGGCTGTGTATGCTCTATTTTCTGTTTGATAATATCAATCTGCGAACAATTATTAAGAAGAAATATAAAATATAAATGCGCAGTAAAATTATGAACAAAAAATAATTATACAGATCAATCATTCACCTATTTTATATTGGTTTAGTCATATGGTTAAAAAAGTTTACAAATTATATAAAAAGTAATATAGTTGATTCACCTGAATCCAGTATAACTATTTTTAATATTTGAAGATATTCTGCATATTGAAATATTCTTTCCATTAGCAATAGTTCAAAAATTTTACTCAAAGAACAACTTAAAATGTTACACAATGTAGAAAAAATATTATTTTATATAAAATCTTAAAGCCTAAAAAGGTCATTTCAGTTTTAGAAATAAAGTTTATGTAAAGTACTCTCATTAATATAAATATTTTGCTTATCTCAAGTTAATAAGTTTCATTTATGTTATTCACTTCTTAAATATCAAGTTTCTTTCAACAATTTATTTTTGGTATCAATGTTTTTGCATTATAATTTATTGTATAATTCCAATTTTAAAAAAATATCTGAAAATTTGTATAGTTATATAATAGTATTAGCTTATGTGCAACTTAATTATATTGTAGTTAAAATAACTGGAATCTTTGATATTAGTTACTGTACTGTATACATATACTGGTACTTTTTTTAAAAAGAAATTCTAAATAAATATATAAATTCTGACATAATCAACTTACCCATATTGATTTAGAATTGCATGCATATGATGTATAATCTCAAATGAGGTTGGTGACACAGCCCACCTTCCATTAATCAAAAGAAATATTTGATCCTGAAACATTTCGAAACATTTGATCTCGAAACATCAAGACATTGTTGTTGATTTCTTCCACGTAAAAGGCAGACGATATTTGCAAAACGTCTCGAACTCGGCAGTGTGTGCACAAACTCACTCCACCTTGCTACGTCATTTTTTTGACAATAGGCCAGGAAGACGATGTGAATTTACTTTAGCTTAATCGGAGCAGTATGGTCACATTCCCCAAAATGATTTGTTTCTCAACAGATAGTGAGAAGAAGCTCCAATAGTTGTTAAACTCAAACTTCGGGAAAGTAGGTCATTTTTTGACTGCTCTATACCATGCAATTGGTTAAATGTTTACTGGCAGACGACATGGCAAATGCCCAGAAGATAAATTTGTTTCAAGTGCCTAAGCTTAACACCGAAAAAAATAATGACCACAAATACCAAAGAACAAAACGATTGAGAGGTAAGTTTATTACTTAACCTAACATGTATACTGCAGTACAGATTTATTATTAATTATAATCTTTGCACGAAGTTTGCAGCCGCCAAATTTAAAAATCACAAATATGACACTCGTTATTTATATTGGAAAATTTAATTTAGAAACTATATACATCCCTTTTTTTATAAAATAAAAAAAAACAAACATTTTATTATTGGTATTGACAGTTTATTAATAAATTTTAAACAAAAAATTCTTCCATTTTCCCCAATTAAAGTTTTGTTTAGTTGTTAAAATGATTGATTCTTGATAATGAAAATTTTCGTCATTCAAACTTGGTTAATTTGTTGTTTGAAAATTTGACTTGTAAGGAAGTATTTACGTTTATGAACATGTTATAGAGAAGCTTTTTGTAAGCATTTTTGAATATAAATGGAACAAAGATTGTCTTTTGTTTTATCAATGTTGTCAAAATATGTGATGCATAAATAAATCATAAATTATCTCGAAAAATAAACAAACTTGTTCAAAAAACAAATTTGCAGATATAAGTATATTAGTATATCAGATAGCATAATTTGCCATTTACTTACAAAACTTTTTCTTGTGTGATTTTATATAATTTCAGGTTTTCATTGGGAAACAAAACAAGGGCAAATTGTGCATGCAGCTTGATTCAGTTGAATGATGTGGTGCTTTTGGATCTACCAAAAAGGGCTGGTGAATGGCCTTAGTTAGGACAGGTCGTTGAGCTGTTTGAAAGTATAAAAATAATAGTGGAAGAAAGGATCTATGAGTGGTAGCTGGTCACCTTGTACAGTCAGAGCTCATAGGGAGAGGGGAAGAAGAATAGTATGGACATAATATGTGTCACCATCCCAGATATGGTGTAGAGATAATACTTTTCATTATAGTGCCTGAAAATGGGTGCATACATGTTATTATTTCTCAAAAGCTGAGAGGTTCCTTTTGTTACTTAAATGAATTAAGTCTCTGTGGTAGAGGCTTAGATTGACATCATGGAACAACCATTTCAAAGATGAATACATACATTACACAATACAATGTTCCATTCTATGGCAGTTTCATGGCCATTTGCAGGTAGTATAGAAAGGATTTTAATATTATTCAATGAGGTAAATTTTATGTGGAACAACACTTGAAATCAAATAAACATTGAATAACCTTAGAGGTAGAGACTAACTTGTTCCTTTGTTCAAACAGATGCATCATGGTTACATAATTGCATAAAATAGGCATGTGTAATTGAAAAATTATCTAATTAACTGTTTAGATGAAGATATTGCAACAGACGGTAGTAGTGATTATGATGACAAAAAGTTGAACTCTGCCCGTGTGAAAGACTTTGACAATGAATCGGGCAAAGTCAAGTTGTTCTTGTTTCATTACCGGAATTAACAGTATTATTACACTGGAAACAACATTTTTGATTTGCTTGATAATGCTTTGAATAAAGATGATACAAGTTGGCAGAACTGTATGTAGTTTTCAGCTTATACAGGAATTCATAAAAGAGCTGTATTCTATATATTTAAAATTGTTGTCTTTGTCCTTGAAGCTCCAGGATACAGGAAATGTTGCCAATAAATGAGAAGTATTCCTTAAGTTGGCATTATACCTGACAATATACTTCATAAGGACAGGGTTGATGGGCAATGGCACCATACTTACTAGCTAAAAGACCCATTAATAGAAAGATATAAATGTTCTCTTTTTTTGTCATGTTATGAAAGGAATATTGGTTGTTCTTTACCATTCTAATGCTGATTGTGAGAAATTGATCATTGTTGTTAACTAAATAAAAGTGCATTCAGATCCATGCTCATTAACCCAGTATTTAGTGCTCTGCTAGTGTGCAAAACATTCATAGTTACTGGTGGTAGAAATTGTTTTGAAATGAACACATAAGTGTTGCTTTGTAAAGCTAAAATTGCAGTATATTAAAACTTGAAGAAATAATTTATGTAAAAAGACCAGAATCATAATTAAATCATTGTGTACATATATGTTCATTGAATTTTTTTCATGTTATATATGGTTTACTATTTATCTGCCTGGATTACTTCTTTGTGCACTTGGATTACACTTTTTCCTCGCCAGGGGTTGGCTTGTACAGATAAGTGACTTGTCATTTGAGAAAGAATGTGTGTGCTTGTGTGTGTGTGGGTGTGTGTGTAGAATTGTGCCTTTTATTTCTCAGTACACATATCTGAAAGTAAAATAAATCCAAATTTGTATGAATTTACATTATTTGCCACATCTAACTTGATGTAAAGAGTCTTATGATACTGGTTTGAAATTTGTTACACATCAATAAATATAACATGAATTTTTAAAAATGTTGTTTGTTATATTTGAAACCTGATATAATAATAGAATGTCTCATCTTAAACAAGTATAATACAGTGTCTTAACATGTACCAAACAATAAGGTTTAAAAGTCTCATCTTATTAAAAAAGTACAAATAGGGTGTCTTACATTATACCCAAATAAAGTTAGAATTTGTATTCTTTTACAAATACAAGGTTAGAAAGCCTCATATAGTATACATTTTTCTTACCTTATACCAGAATAAGGTTAGAAAGTCTCATACAAATGCCAGACTAAGGGTCTTAGCTTATACCAGAATAAGGTTAGAAAGTCTCATACAAATGCAAAACTAGGGTGTCTTACCTTATACCAGAATAAGGTTAGAAAGTCTCATACAAATGTCAGACTAAGGGTCTTACCTTATACCAGAATAAGGTTAGAAAGTGTCATCTTATACAGATAGAAGACTAGGGTGTCTTACCTTATACCGGAATAAGGTTAGAAAGTGTCATCTTATACAGATAGAAGACTAGGGTGTTTTATTTTATACCAGAATAAGGTTAGAAAGTCTAATCTTAAACAGATAGAAGACTAGTGTGTCTTACCTTATACCAGAATAAGGTTAGAAAGTCTAATCTTATACAGATAGAAGACTAGGGTATCTTACCTTATACCAGAATAAGGTTAGATAGTGTCATCTTATACAGATAGAAGACTAGTGTGTCTTACCTTATACCAGAATAAGGTTAGAAAATGTCATCTTATACAAATAGAAGACTAGGGTATCTTACCTTATACCAGAATAAGGTTAGAAAGTCTAATCTTATACAGATAGAAGACTAGGGTGTCTTACCTTATACCAGAATAAGGTTAGAAAGTCTAATCTTATACAGATAGAAGACTAGGGTGTCTTACCTTATACCAGAATAAGGTTAGAAAGTCTCCTGCAAATGCAAGACATGGGTATCTTGCCTTAAACCAGATTAAGGTTAGAAAGTCATATGCAAATGATGGGTGTCTTACCTTATACCAGAATAAGGTTAGATAGTATGATGTTATACAAACATAGCATGTATTACCCTATGAAAACATAAGCTTAGAAACAATATTATACAAATGTAACCATGCAGAGTTTATACTAGAATAAGGTTTGAATGTCTCATCATAACATACAGTATGAAACTTGTAGTACCTATACAATTGGTATTTGGAAATTGGAAAATTTCAATTCCGAAAAATAAAAAAATTTCCGAGTTTATTTAATATACTGTTCTATATATTGCTTACCTGAATGAACTTTGAAATTTTGTTACAGGAACTCAGAATTTAATGAGGGGCTAAAGCAGTGATAACATGTTTCAAGGTCAGATTTCATTTCTGAAGTTTCAAATTATAAATGTGAGTACATGTATTGACATTAACATGAGAGAGATCTTTATCTGAAAAGGAGTTCAACCCCTAATCACTCTTTTTTTGAATGCAGAATGACATTCTATGTACTTGTTCATTAATAATCAAATCATTAAATCATTTCTACAACCAAAATGAAGGATCAAGTTCAAACCCTCCCAATGAATGACCACTCTTCTGAAGACAGAATGACAATTTGTGTGCTCCATCATATTTTTCCAGTGAATTCACGATTTAATAAAATTTAACACCACCTCCTTCAATGACATTATTATTTACAGTATGGGTCAGGCATATTCAATGCTTCAGATGAATATATCAAAAACTTTTACCTTCCAGAATTTGAAAGCAATTGGATCAACCACCGTGGGTTGTATTATCTCCTTCCCAGGGAAGACTCCCCAGGTGACAGCAATTGGTTCATTCTGATCACAGTTGGTGTAGTCAGCCTCACCCTGCATTAAAATAAAAAATACTAAGATAAAATTTGCAAAGCTGTGGGATTTAAGCACAAATGGCTTCTCAGGTATCAGATTATGTTGTTATTTATATGAAAACTAAGCACATTACTAACCATGTTTATGTAATATTGGCAGATTAACCATCTATCTACAATACTTACCAACTATAATATAGTACTAATGATTTATCTTTAATGTTAACAAACTATCTGTACTATTAACTATCTATAATATTAAAATGTATAGCCAGTACAATGAAACTGAGCCAAATGAGAAGTTATCTCCCTTTGTCTATGTTCTGTGTTGCACACTCTCTACTTTAGAGGTTACTATCTCTTCCAATTTCATAATGCTGAATGAAGTATATCGTAGTTTCATTTTTAAGACCAATATAACCTGAAGCTGAATGCATTAAATAAAAAGACAGACATTAGTCAGATGAAAGCACCAAGAAAATCAATTCAAAACAGAATTTAGCAGCTAATTTCCTGCCACATAGCATGATGGGATAGAGAAATGTGCATACCATCAGGGATATTTTTATGGCAAGTTTGGACTCAAAAGATCGGGTTGTGCTTATTAAAACATATGCAGGTATAAGATTATATGCAAAGACCAAGAACAAGACAACTCATTTTCATACACCTGAATGGCTGCCCAAGTATACTAAATCTGACACCTTTGCAATGTACATAACTCATAGCTTCAATCTCTTTCATCTTTATGTAAAATGTGAGCCACCAAGCCAAAATGCCTAAAAAGGTTGGGAAAAAGTAGTAGAAAATAAGGATATATTTTAAAGAAAGAAAGAATGAAATTTATGTCAAATATTTGAAAAAAATAAGACCTAGACTTGCCTTACCTTTATTGTTTTTGTAGTTGTTTTGGGTTTAACATCATTTTTCAGCACAAGATATGTTATACAAGGCGACTAGTATAACTGATTGGAGGAAGAACCCAGAAAACCATGGAAAAGTATTGGCAAGTTTCTCACCTATCCACATTGGCAGAGTCTGAGACTCAAACCTTTATGGCCATAGGTAAGATGGCAGTGATTGGTAAAGGTGAGTGCTTTAGAACACTGGCACCTGGGGTCCAACTTACCTTTGTAAACGTGAAGAAAATCATACTTACATATTACCCCACTCCACTCCAAACAGACCATATCTGAATTTGCTTCAATATGGCTGTTTATGTCATGTCAAATTGCAACATAAAATTGAGAAAAAGCAGGGAATGGAAGGGTCATTTTTGGAATAAGTAGGGACAAGTAGAAAGTCTGACCCAAAAAATAAGAAAAAGTTGGAAACTGAGAAATAAACAGAGCTACTGGAAAGACTATGTAGAGTTACTTTATATAACAGCTTATTAGTAATTAAAGAGGATTAAGCAATACTTTACATACATTGCCATGGTGTCTAATGGCAGATGTCAAAATTAACTATTATTACATTATTTTTTTATGTTTATGGCACAAGATATGCCAAAAGTCTATTAAAATTTTAACGTGACTGATGAAATGTATACATTTCTAAGGTGTCTAATGACAGTTGCCCAAACTTAATTGTTTTTTTTTTATTATTTTATGTTTTTGGTATATGATTTTTCTATTAAAAGTCTAATATCACTGATAGCTGGTGGACCTGACATTATATTGAATATCCAGAAGAGTAAAAACAATGTGACTTACATTATGGTTGATGATGTGGTAGTTCACCAGTGGATACTCTGGAAGCAACTTCTTCAAGGCTTGCACATTCTCCTTACTGGTGAAGAATTCCAAATAAGCCTGAAATCAGAAAACAGCAATGCAACTAGAGGTACTACTACTGTCAATGTCTCTAAATATCTAACAGACTTTTTTCCCCAACTTTCATATGTATTTGGTCACAAATATAATCAATCATTCCAACAACAACTAAAGATTACATGACTAGAAAAATTGTAATATAAATGAATTACTGATTATACTCACTTATAAATAGAGTTAAACTGCACACAGACATGTCAATAAACAAGATCTGGTTGTATGAAGATTGTTAGGAGTAATCAGTAGAACAAACAACACAGATCCTGACCTGCCATTGCATTATGTGATGGTCAATTAGGATTTATATTCTTTGCAATTGCACTCCATTAATATGCAAGTATACATGATACTTGAGCAAATTCAAAAATCATCCTTTTTGAGACACATTTGGTTTATCTTGAAATGTGCACTGACAATTTGACATCAACCCCTACCTTTTGGAAGATGTACCCATCAGGATATCCCCATCCCACTTTCGGATCATTGGATGGTGCAGCACTGATGTTTGGCTGAGAGTTGATTGTCAGAACTCCCCGACTATTAATGGAATGCAAGTTTGTAGCAATAATCTGTGTCTCAGGCGACAGCTCTTCATCATCCCAGGGAATTTTTGTCACCTGAAAAGAAAAGGGATTTCAAATAGAGTATATATTGATCAAATGTTTGGAAACCAATATTTGTCCATACAAATCATTTTAAAATGTTGTCATCAGGCTCAAAACATCAAACATATAGTACACAGAAGTTACAAAAGTTGTATATGATCATAGTTGACACCATTTGTTCTAAAAATGGGAATAATTTTTTGAGGTGGGTGCTAGATAGTCTTATAATGTGCCTTTTCTATAATAATAAATCTTACAAAATGCCCAATTTTAACATGTCAATATGAAAAATTATTAACCAATATAATTAATCTTTTGCTCAAAATAATGTGTTGATATTCAATTTCTGATCCTAGAATGACCTCCTAAATCCAACAAAACCTCTTGGATTCATGAAAAACTTCCTAGATCCACAAAAAACTCCTAGATCCCAGTAAAACCTCATCACTTATCTGAATATGCAGAAAAAAATGAACTGTCAAATGTTGTCTTACCCGAGAACTGTAAAATGAAGTAGCTTTGTGTTAGCTCATTACATATTAGCATACAAAATTTAGGTACATAGTACTATAATACAAAATATTTTGGTTAGTACAAATCTAATGCATAGTCATGTGACATTCAGCAACTTTTAATGAAACTAGTCCACAATGTTCCATGTAGTCAACAAATATTGCCCTGAAAACAACTTAGATGTACAATTATCTAACAGTGGTTCCCAACCTTTTCAAGTACAAGGCAGCCTTGTTAACTTCAAAATATAATTTCTGAAATCTCTCATGCTAAATAAATGAACTATTAGACTCCCTTGGAATAACCCAGACCTGCCAACCCTAACAAGACCTTCTCTGTAAGGCTGTTGATATTTTTCCAAAACATGTACCTGTTTTCAGTAAGTTGTAACAGGTTATAATAAACTGCCAACCTGGAAAATATGCATTTAAAAGTTCATAAGTTAGTATGATTCAAGACTTATGCAGCAACAGTAAACATTGTGTTAAACTCAAAAGTTTATGAAGTTTACTTGAAACTTATTACTCAAGTACAGTTTCAAAACTGCAGTTCCAAAATCTACAAGCACATTGACTTCTTTATATCTCTAAACTTGGCATGATCATTATGAAAATACAAATGGGCTGTGGTGATGGGAATCATCGTTCCCACCATCTACTCAAATCAACACATATGTCCACTTAATGTAATTGTTGCCCTTCCTGCCTCCCCAAAGAATTCCCTTTTATTCCTCTGCATTATTAAAACTTTTTAAGAGGTTTATTGTTGTCTTTTGTCCCAACTTGTCAATTGTTGGATGCCATTATAAATAAAAAATTAGCAACTGCTTAAACATTTAGATACTTTGTATCACAAAATATGCAGTCTAAAGCATCTGTGGTATTCAGGTAAAGTTAGTCTGGTACATAGATCAATTCCACTGAACCTATTATGAAACCTGGATCGAAAAATCAAACATGGACAAGTAAGTATCTGGATTTTACCACAAACAATCATATTTCCGCAATATATATTTTTATTCCACAAGTCCATATTTTACAGGTCATTTCCATAAGACTTATAACAAAATCATAAGGGTTGGCAGGTCTGAATAACCTCCTGGCCCACTGATTGGCAACCAATGATCTAGTGTACTAGAAAAGGGCACCGCAAACAATTTGTCTGGCTCTGAATTCTATTTAACTTCAGTAATTACTTATTAATAATTTCCTTTCTTTTTCTCTTAATTTCAAAATTGTTCTCAGTTTAAATATTTTCCCAATTTAGGCATTTCTGCAAATTTATTTCTGTAAAAAAATATTATCCTTTACATCCTTTATACAACCTTGAAAACACATTATACTATCAGACGTCGACAAAATCCATGTGAAATTCTACAAGCAGCATGTTTCAAATTTTTCAGCTGACAAAGATGTTTTTAATTGAAGCAACTCACAATCTGAGAATTCATACTGCCACTGGCAACTGCTAATGCTAACTATGAAGAACCAAAAACCTTGAAAGCATGTAAATCTTCAAGTCAAATGCACTAGCTTGACCTATTTTAGACATGTGACTGAATTACCATATAGCTTAACACTGTCCATCTGATATAAATTACTGATAAACAATGATAGGAACTGTCCATCTCCTTCTTTGCAATGTCATAATGTGACACAAGAACGATAACTCAATGTAATGATTTTACTGAGAAAAAAATTGTTACAAGTATCAGATGCCATGTGGTGTCATGTAAAAGGATTGTACTGGGTGATGTAGTATGCTTTGGTGATCATTGCTAGCCTACTAATGTAATTAAAATTCACTTCACCAATAGTTCTTTTCTCACCTATCGTAACAAATGAATACTATTTACTAATATAATAATGAACAGAGATTCTGGATTCAATTAATAAGCATTTTTTTGATCTTTTACAAGATGTGATTATCTGCCTTCAATTTATGAATGCACTTACCAAATCTGATGATTGTGCAAGAGAAATTTGAGGCAAAAATTGATACAATGTTTTGATTGTTAAAAATAGTCAAATTTTTCCCACTTAGGAAAGTAGTACTCTTGACCTACTTTCAGTAAAAATGAGAAGTAATTCCTAAAGACAAAAAAAAAAAACAAATAAAGTTTCAAAACTGTTAAGTTTCCTGGAAAATATCTATGCAGCCAACACATAATTTCCTATGACAGCTACAAGATCAATTTTGACATCACTGTCCTAAGTGGCATTATTGCCACATCTATGATTCTAATTCAATTAAAAAAAACTGAACTTGATGTTGGAACTGACCTTGACACCTTTAGAGTTTGCCATACTGCTGATGTAGCATGCAAACACATTCCATACATCCCTCTCCGACATCAACTCCTCACCCCACATCTTCAGTAAATCCTCCTTAGGTGATTTACTCTTAAGGTAGAACAGGTAATAGTCCTTGAGATCACGAAATGCTGGTGCTGATGAATTTCCCCAGCGGCCATTTGGAAACTCATCCCAGTTTGATGTTCTATGCACATAGCTCTTTGGTCGACACCTCCAAAATATTGGTCGAATCTCTTCACATGCTCTGGAGTGATTGGCTGTTGTTTTCCATGGCAATCTTCGTGTGTGATCTTCACACCACATGCCCAGCCTTTTGAGAATTTCTATTGTAGCCACTTCTCTGTTTAATGTGTAGAAATGAATGCCATTAACAAGTCCACTTGCAAACAGATCATTTATCATGGAAACTGTGTGATCTATGCCAAAGTTACGAATGGCTTCATCGTTGTCCTTAATTGGATTTATTGCATCAATTATTTCCTGGGGAACTTCTAATCGAGACAACTTCACAATATGGCGGAGTGACTGGTAAGCCTGGTAAATTTAAATGGAAAGGTTGATAAAATTAATTTAAAATAAAATGGAGACCATATTGGCTGTAAGGTAGGCACCATTTTCATTTAGAACCAACTAGACATAAGAAGTCTTTTGCTGGAAATTCCACATCTATAAATCAATCCATTCAGAAGAAATAGCAATAAGATTTTCAAGGTGGATGCCATGGTGACCATATGGTATCTCAGACTAGCACCATTTTCATTTTCGACAACTAGACATCAAAAACATTTAGTGAAAACCCCATGTCAATAAAATCTTTTATTCAGGAGAAGCAAGAACAAACAATATTGTCAAGAAGGCTGCCATAGTGGCCATGTTGGATGTCACATTAGTACCTCTTTATGTAGGACCTAATATAAATCACAAGTTTTTTAGAGAAAACCTACTGCTAATTTAACCATCAATTCAGCATAAGAAGTGACAAGATTTTCAAGATGGCCAATGTGGCAGCCATATTGTACTAGTGGCACCATTTTCATTTAGGACCAATAAGACATTGCATTAAATGTGCGAGTCAGGTTTTACAATAATCCTCAAAAATGTTTTGAAGCAGCGATAACAAGCCATCCTACAGATGTATGCAGACATCAGAACATCCCAGAAGCTCTTCTGGTCTATGACCAGGAGAGCTAAGAATATGAATCCTATCAAATATATTTTGGGTTTATCATATATATGCCTAGAAGTGGGAAATTCCATAGATTGTGTGCAAAACAAAATCACCCAAATAAAAGATACTACTGGAATAAAAATATATCACCTGTATTGGTAATATTCCTGGAATGATGGGACAAGTGATCCCAATATCCCTGCAATCCCTAAGGAACTTGAGGTAAGTCTCTGCCTTGAAGAAGAGTTGGGTAATGATAAAATCAGCACCAGCATCAACCTTCTCCTTCAGGTGCCTCAAATCATCTGCATAGGAGGTACATTCAGGGTGACCGGTGGGATAACCTATACAATGAGGAAGGAGTACATATAGCAAAATGTCACTTTTTGATATCTCAGGCACAATTAGACTACACCTGTTGCATTACTGCCCTGTACCATGTAACACTTCAATTTTTTTGTAAAATCTGACTACTTTTCTGTAGTTCTATCATTCCAAATATCCAAAATGGTGGCTTGAAAGACAGAGGTGTCATTAACTTAGCTGTTGCCTCCACTTGGCACTCAGCATTAAATGGTTAGTGCTAGGACTGGTTGGCCTGGTGTCAGGATAATGTGACTGGGTGGGACATCATGCTATATGTCTGCAGCATGATGTCCCAGTGCTAAACATCACTATAAACTGCCACACTGCAGACATCATAGAAATATGGCAACAAATTTGTTACAAATTAAAAAATCCAAATCACACATACACAAATGAAGATTCCTTTTTTCCCAAACTAAGCACATTTATTTTGTGAAACGAATGTCAATGTCAAAACTTGATTTTTTATCTAATAGTCGAATACTGTTGCAGTGATTTCAGTGCAAGTAATAGTGAACTTCTCATCCTAGAAAAAATCTGAATGCCAATTCAGAAATTCAAAATTCCATAATGAACCATATCTGTGATACAAAGCTTTTAAACACCAAGTTCATATTCTACTGGATGCCTTGCTACCTTTGTTTATATTTTTGAATGAGTAGGCTAATTTAAAATAGTATGTACACAATAATTATAATAGTGCTCAACTGATCAATTGAAAGGAGTTGACCCAACACATGACCACATGATCATTAGCTCTTACACAGGTAGAATTTTCATGCCTTATAAGTTGTGTCTTCTTCCACCCATTTTTATTTAATAGAAAAGACTTAACATGATAATAAAAAGATGGAACTAAAACATGAATTTCACTTGACAAAACGTTTTGAATTGGTATTTATTTATTCAAGTGTCACAACCAGGAGACATTATTGACATTTTCATTGATTGAAATTTTGTCAAAATATTATTTATAGTGTACTAAGAAAAAATGTTTGTTGGGAAAGAAAATGTAACAAACTGTAGTAATAATGTAATAACTGAGAATTTCATGATATTGTACTAACCAACATTTTCAATGATAAAATATATCAAGGTCTCATTTACCAATTTAGATTGGGACTGTCTTTACAATCAAAAACTGGGGCCACTTTTTGGGGTATTTTCTATTTAAAAAAAAGAAACAGGATCTTTATTCAAGGCAGGTTCATAAGTTTTCTGGGTGCAAGTTATCAAAGGAGTGGTTTAATATGTTACAATTTGAACTTGTCACAATTGATCAATCAACTTCCGCTTGCAACAGTTCTTTTTCACACTTTTAAGGCTCAAATGTCATGTCATAATTTATAACTAGGCCATACCTTAAGGTCATATGATCTGATCAGTCAACAAGAGGAATCACAGATATCTTCATAAATATCTGTCTCTTGTATATTCATGAAAATTCAAAAAACATCATTATCACAAGCACCTGATTCAAGGATTTATTCATTTCTGCAATAAATAATCACTTTTCCAAGATTACATCCTTTACATGGGTTATTGCCAAGTCAGACTAGCATAATTTTCTACAACTAGCTTATCCACTGAAATAACCATGTTGTCTCCTCCATTCAGGTCCTGATTATTTGAAGGATTAACCAAATTGTGTAATAGAAATGTGCTACAGTCAGACTTGTTGACAACTGATTCAAAGTATATAATACTTGAAAAGTGAATAGTAATTGGAAACTATTCAAATACAACCCAACTGACTGTCATCATTATCAGCATGCCCTGCTTTGAGCCTTCTGTACTGGGATGTGAATTAAAACGATTCTTTTACAACATTTTGTAGGCATTCAAGTCAATATTTTTTCTAATACTAAAATAAATTGATTTGAGCTTTGGCTGAAAATTTCATCTTTTCTGCTAGGCAGCAAAATAAATGAAACGATGTCCCTTCCAAAACTCATTCTAGGTAGTAGAACATGGCCTCATTACCTGCTACACAAATATTGAAATAATCTCCATACTCCTTCCTGATGAAACGCACCATATCAGCAGCATAATTCAAGCCACCCTCAAAAAACGTCCAGGTCTCAGAACCATCTGAAGGATCTGCAGAGATCAAACACAATAATGTCACATTCATATTTTAATTTCTTATCATTTCTTCAAATTTCCCAGATCCAAGTACCCAAATCATCAATAAAAGTTGACAAAGGAATAACTAGACCGCACACTATGCTACAAAATGTTTCCCCATTTGATTTAATTAAAGAATTTGTTAAATGAACTGAATCCTATTCTTAAAATGAACAATTTTTTAAATTTTATACAGCCTGTCTGCTCAGTTCTAGAACTGTACAAAAAAAAAACTTTCCAAGTTTAACTAATTTAACATAAAGCCTCTAAGATTTGCTTCCCCTTATTATCAGAAGAATCTAGATTCTCATATTTATCGTTATCAGAAATACACAAAAGATACCAACCCCTACAGAGGCATAAGCATACTTACTGCTAAAAGAAGTTTCAAAATTGCATAATCTGAGCATAAAAAGTATATATTATATGGAAACTGTATGAAAGATATACATTTATGTTGCTACTAACCTGGGTCTGTGTGCAGCTTGTTTAAATTCTTGTCACATATGGGACAATCCATATGGATTAGTACCAAAATACAAACACAAAATATATTGATAAATTATTTATATACATCACTCACATTACATATTATACTTGTCCAACTTTCACTGAATAATCATAAAGTCCACTAATTCTGAAGTTCAAAAAGTTTAAAAGATCCCTGTCCTCTAACAGTTTTTCAATCATATAACATCCACATGTTACATCAATAAACTAGCCTGTTTAAATTAACATTAGACACCATTTAATTTATAGTATAGACTGGTCCACTATTTGAACATGTTATCAAAATATAATAATAAAATATAATAATATGTGAGGAAAATTTTAAAATTGAAGAAATTGGTTTTCTTGGAAATGAGTCATATACAGCCACTATAAAAAGAAAATGTGTTAACTCTACCTGTTGCGAGTACTTACTGCCCTGCCTACTAAGCAGCCTGCCTTCTAGCTGCCATTTGTAGGCATAACCCCAAAGCATCATAATGTCTGCCTGAGTGAGAACTCGAGTTGGTGCACATACTGTCTACATTTTCTATATCAATCTTGTACCATGCAAACTATTTAATTTAATGAAAACTAATATTTTAAGCACATACCAAAGTTATATGTCACTCATTTTCACCACCAGGTACATAAAATCTTTAGTAATCAATGTTTATATTCACATATTTTAAAAAAAATATACCTCAAGATAGCTGTTGTGTTTATCGTGTATATTACACTACATTTCTCACCAATATTTTGCACAAGTGGAATATTTCTTCCAAAAACTGTAAATAGAAATATTCCTTGCATTTCCATCTAAATTAAATATTGGCCTCGAATATACTGTAAAGTTGTCCACATGTAATGGTCCCATATGTTCCGACCAAAAAGATCATCACACACTTCATCCTCAGATTCATATAAATCTGAAATGGCAGGTGTCGAAACAGGACTTGTACTAAGGTCTGATCCTTTGTATTTAATCAGATCATTAGAGGCAATGTCAACAATTTCAAATCCTTTGAAGCTTTCGTTGGAATCATGAATGTTGCCATTGTATTTAACTTTGACAAATGACCTCGTTTTCAAATGAAATTCCTGTTTATATGCTGTTATAATCTACTAATAAAATACTTTCATCATTTTATGTAAGGACTTTTATCATTGGCTAAATGTTGTTAAAAAGACAGTATGTTTGCGATTTCATCCAATGCAAAGCTTTAATACTGGGATTTCCCAATCCTTGGCTGGAAATGCACGTATGAGCCATCCATGTCAGAGAGAGTATTATTAGCAGCTTGTGTATGTGTCTCTTAGCATCGCATAAATGCATTAACAGAAGGTAAAGAGTTAAGTACATGTACACCTATGATGGACAAATGTACACATAAGCTATTCTTATGCAGCAGTCTACATTTTTTATCAAATATTCTTAAATCTATTAAGTATGAGACTGAATAAATAATGATACAAAAGACAATACAAATTTTTATTGCCTTGTTTATTTTTAATGTAGCAAACAAAGTGAAATCCATGTACAGGCAAGCATAATGGCATGTGTGCTAACTATGGGGTGACAGGAAACTGCTCTGTACATTCGCTCCAGCCGAATAGTGAAGTATCCGGCAACATCCAGATTTGCCAGTTTTCTATAGCCGAAAAAATCTGGATCAAGATTTCTGCTTAGTGAATCTGAGACCCGACTCGTAATTTGTGAACAATAAAAAATGACATTACAAATTTGAATCGTACCAGCAGTCCTGCACTTTGGAATGCAAATCATAATTTCAAATGTAGCCAACAAATCGGCGCATTATTTTTTAAACAATAGATGGTGGCAGGGTGCAAATATTTTTTCATCGACAGATAGTGATTGAGAGATGTCTTGCAGCATTTTATACAGTTGCCAGGTAATTAAAAGTAAATTTGAAACTAAATTTAAATTAATCAAAGTTAATTATTAAATATAAATTACACCCTCTAGGCCTCTGCTGGCCTTGCACTAAAATATGATAGACTAACTGAGGCTTGCAAGCAGTGATGGTTGCGTGTAAGCAGTGACATCCGGATCCGGAAAATATTGCCCCAACTATCTGGATCCGGTGGCAAAATACACATCCAGTCACCCCCTAACCTCTTGAGAGCTATAAGATTCCAATTTTTAAGTGTCAAACTTACCTCTCCATAGAGTCAAAATATTTTA
The DNA here is from genome assembly GCA_016746295.1 of Potamilus streckersoni. Classification (NCBI taxonomy): domain Eukaryota; kingdom Metazoa; phylum Mollusca; class Bivalvia; order Unionida; family Unionidae; genus Potamilus; species Potamilus streckersoni. Next base: position 1,338,926 of record JAEAOA010001866.1, read on the forward strand.
CAGTTTAAGAGGTTTTACCTCCTCTACGATTTTGAGATTTAATAATTCCTGGTTGTCAGACTCATTCCCTGAGTGCCTGACAATACCTTGTTTCAAAATTTTCCTGGCCTTCTGAAGACATTCCTTGATCCGAATAAAGATATCTATAAATATCACACTCATTCATATGCCTGATGATTCCAGATTCATAAATTCCTGGCAACCAGCATTCCCTCCAAACTGTGACAAAAATTCCATAAACTTTAAGACTTTTCCAGAAAGTGCCAAAAGTTTTAAAATTCCCAGATTGTTTTGCTGTCAGTCTTACCTTTATTACCTTCAAGATGAATCCAGATCCTGAGACTAAGATACTCAAAAAGCTCTGGATTACCAGATTCTTGATTATTTTCAGTCTTAACTCTAAATTACCAGCAGATTCTAGAACCTAAAACTACTGAAGTAAAACATACCGCCCCTAAGAGCCAAAAGATTCCGGATTCCCAAATTCTTGGCATTCTCCAGGCAATCCTTGATCTGTGCAGTGCTAATGTTGGCACAGCTGATGTGAAGGATTGTCTCAATTCCACAGTAGTTCAGCATTGCTCCTGCCATACAGGTGGAGCTAGTGGGCTTCTCTGTGTTGGCCGGATCACCTGCTGGATGCCATGTGATGTCACAAAACAATGGCTTTCCTTCCACAAATCGATCAAACCTAAAAAGGAAAACATTTTCTTCTTGAAGCAATTAAAGATAAAAGGCTGAAACTGTTCTTGTATCAATCAACTAGTTTCAGACATAAAAGGCTGAAACTGTTCTTGTATCAATCAACTAGTTTCAGACATAAAAGGCTAAAACTGTTCTTGTATCAATCAACTAGTTTCAGACATAAAAGGCTGAAACTGTTCTTGTATCAATCAACTAGTTTCAGACATAAAAGGCTGAAACTGTTTTTGTATCAATCAACTAGTTTCAGACATCACTGATGTATCAACAATTCAATCATCTACGGTGGGGCAAAAAATGTATTTCATAGGCACCATTCTGTTGTTTCTAAAAAAAGACAAATCCATGAAATCATTTCTGACTGATAAGAAATGCAATCTTCAATTATCTGTTAAAGCTCAAAAAGTGTTCATTTTTCATGCTGCAAGTAAAACTAATGAAGGAAAACAAAATCAAGTGTGGTATGACCTGTTGGGAAATCTTGTAATTTCACATGTAAAATTCAAAAATATATATTTTATATTAAGTGAATTTGTATAAAAAAGAATGAAAATATATGAAAATATTTTGTCAATAATTTTCTACTTTTCACACTTTAGTATAAAAGTTTTATTTAAGTTAAGAGTATCCTAAAGTTTATCACTGGTCATCCTATACTGATGGCCACATAACCATAGGTCCTTGTATACTGATGGCAAAATGACCAGTGGTCATTGTATACTGATTGTCACATAACCATTGGTCATTGTATACTGAAGGCCACATGACCATTGGTTATTGTATGATGGCCACATGACCATTGGTCAATGTATACTGATGGTCACATAACCATTGGTCATTGTATAATGATGGCCACATGACCATTGGTCAATGTATACTGATGGCCACATAACCATTGGTCATTGTATAATGATGGCCACATGACCATTGGTCATTGTATAATGATGGCCACATGACTTTAAATGAGCACATAAAAAACACTATGAATTCTAAGTACTGGTAGTATCATCTGACCTAATTTCTAAACCTACTTTTAAAACTGGCAAAAACAAATATTCCTTTGAACTGACCCCTTAAAAATGCAGTTGTAAGGTGGTGCTTACTCATCCATAACAGATCACTACTCAGCATAGACTGAACACATTACCTCTACAGTGTAGACATCTATACATGTCTTCCTGTGCATTTACAGGGGTTGTTTCAAAGCAAATATAACAATGTTTTCGGACCTGATTTTATTCTTTTGGTTAAGTTTTAGAAGTTAAATAACTGAATGTTTGAATTAGAAGGAATTCAAATTTGTAATTATCATCATGTAATCAATGCATGTAAGAAGAGTAAATTACAATATGTTGTTGTTGCTGAGTTTATTTAAAGTCTTATGGCCCGGAATATGTGGTGTAAAGAATAAAGTGGAGTGATAAACCTAAAATTTGACTTTTGTCATAAACTGTCCCCTTCATTCTTCACAGCCGAAACAATTTCAGGGCAAATTTAGGGAAAAAATAACATCTAGACTGAAAATGGGCTTCATTCTTTGCTCTAATCCATAAAAATGAGAGAACCATGAATGGCACATAATACAGCTGGGTAATAGTCCCCTCTAAGTACTCTAAGTAAAGCACAATTGATCTGGACAGCTGACCAATTGGTCTCCATAACCTTGATGTTTATTTTCAACCATGATGCCATTTAGGCTCATTCACTGTCTAACAAAAGAAAATCTTTGTAAATACTGCTGTATGATTATTGTGCAGTAACACATTTCCTTCATTAAGTAACTGTGAACTAGACATTTGACCTATTGACCCACAAATCAGCAAGCTTCTTCTAATCTCAAAGTGCCAGTTATCCCAGGTCAAGGCTTGTTACTTCAAACTAAAGCTGTGTGTGAAACTATATTTTCATTTTTCAGACTTTAACCTTTGACCTTTCAATACCAAAATGAATAGTCCTCTTACATGCCAAAGTGCAAGCTAACCATAAATTTTGTCAAGATCTACAAGTAAAAGTTTTGTGCAGCAAGGACTGAATGGAAGGTCAGACAGATATCACAGAATCATATGCTCCAGTAGTTTTATTCCAAGTCAGTTATTTTATTGCACTTCACCCTACCCTCCCATGGTGCTGCCCTGCCCCCTGGGGTATGCCCTACCCTCCTGAAGTGGTGCTCTGCCCATCCTACAGTATGCCTCATCTTAAATTTCCCAAATTTAATACTCTACCTTTGGTGACACTATACACAAGAAATTTGCATCAATCAAGACCATTTTTACCTACATCGCAAATACTTCAAATTTTTTGATCCATAAGTTTTCTACATAGAAATCGTTTATCTTTTTGAAGAGTTGGCTGTCAGAGGTCTAACCACTCTGGAAAAAAGCATGATGGGCAATCAGTGCCCAGGTGTGACATGTGGCCTGAGGACATCACTGCTCCACATTATAGTGGGTCTATTAATTCATAATTTTTGTGTATTATTTTAAAAAACAATATTCCACAGACACTATATTATTTGCAAAAACGAAGTTTTCCAGAGACACTGTACCTTGATTGCAAATGCCATTCTTGCCCTGAAGCAGATATTAAAACCAGTTTTATGGGAAGGACAGGATGCATATTCATATCCTTTGAACTTTATTTCATATCAATTGAATCCCCATTTCTTTCCATCCTTCAATTTTTTATTCCTTAGCTTGTAGCATTTTAGCATTGAGAATTAATGCAAGCTAAGACATCTAGACAAACTTAAAACAATGAATCCAAACTTGCCCCATTTTATGCTCTTTATTAATCCAACCATAATTATTTAATTTTCAGAATTATATCTGAACACATTAAACATAACCCATGTCCAATCACTCCTACTGACAAAATCAATTGTATGGTAATTATTTTATGCTGCTTAAATCTGGCAACTAAATCATCCTGCCCATTCATGGTCACATGATCACATGCAGTACTGCCATAAATATACTACACCGGAGACAGTGTGAAAAAATGAAAATTAAAATTTATTAATAATAATTCTGCATACACAGGAGGTCTCAGTAAGTGACTAAAATCACCCATCATCTTGAGAAGAAAACTGCTGTTTACCCACATAAAATTTTCCACGCAAACTTCAGGTGGATTTCAGATGGGGTTTTTTTAGGTGCTCCCTAAACCATATTTGCTTGGGTGAATTTCAAGCACAATTCAGGTGGATTCAGGGCAGAATTTTAGACAAAATATGCAAATTAGTTGTTTTAATATTCCGTTTTAATAAAAAGATTCCGTCAAAAATTTCTACCTGAAATAAAAATCCACCTGAATTCTGTACAAAATATTCCAAGTGGACAGGTTTCGTAAGCATTTTCTGCCTAACCATAAACTTAAAGTAGCTTATGCAAATTTCAAACCAACTTTAGGTGGATTTCTGGCGAAATTTTAGGCAAAATATGCAAATTAGTTGTCCTAAGATTCCGCTTGCACAAAATTGATCCATCTTAGATTTCTGCACGAAATAAAATTCTACCTGAAAAAAGCCTGCCTACAATTTCCACTAAAATAAAAATCTGCCAAAGGTTTCCGTCAGCAAAAATGTTGCCTAAAATGTCTACATAAACATCATTAGTTAAAAATCTGATTCAGATTCTATTAAAACTTTCTAATGATTCATAGACATTATTGGAAATCTATGATAAATATTCACAATAATTTTTTAAATGATCATAAATTTTATTTTAACATATCAAATAAGATTTAGGTTTTTCTTGTCCTCATTTTTTTCTTGCATACAAAACCTAGTCTGTGATGGCATCATTTTAAGTCTTTTTCATTTCCCTGCAAGTTAAGTGAGATTTTATAAATATTTTGACCAAAACTTTCATTGAAATTTTGACGAGATCTCACTAAAATTTCACTGACATATTTGTGAGAATTCACAAAAATTCTGACCAAAACTTTCACAAAAATTCTGTAAGGTTTCACAAAAATTTTCGCCAAAACTTTTACTTAAGATATGCCAAGATTTTTAATATTTCATTGAACGTTTTGTTGTTGTTATAGGGTTTAACACCATTTTTCAGCACAAGATAGGCTATACATGGCGGCCAGTATTAATGGTGGAGGAAGAACCCTGGAAAACCCCAGAAGAACCACCGACCCATGATAAGCTACTGGCAGACTTTTCCACTGACCCACGTTAACAGAGTCTGGACTCGAACTCACACAGACAGAGGTGAGATGGCAGTGATCCGTAATTCTCAGCACTTCACTCGGGGACCCTTGAAAGTTTTGTAAGAGTTTACTAACACTTTGTAAGATTTCACTCAAAGTTTGATCATTATTTAGTATTTTACTGAAGTTTCAGTAGTTTTTCTGACATTTCAAAAGGTTTCAATTAAATAATGGATATTAATTAAACAGGACTTTATTAACCAAGGTGGTATTTCAGTGTACATGAAAAAAATTATACATCTGTTGTAATTATGACATCCAAGGCAAGAGATATTGTAGTTAATAATAATAATAATAATAATAATAATAATAATAATAATAATAATAATAATAATAATAATAATAAAGACTTTTTAGAGAAGGTAACTCAAATAAGTTACAGAAAAAAATCTACCTACAGGCCTTCTATCTGTTATGAACAACATATACAGTATATAAATGTGAAGAATCTGGCTTGACACTAAATAATTGATTTTAAAAATCAAAAGTATCAAGCTTGGAACATATGCATAAATATATAAAATATTATCCTGCATTGAAAACTTAAACTGTGAAAATGATGCAAAATTACAAAAAAAAAACATTCATTTGAGACATTGATTATGGAATGAAGAAATGCTAGGAGCCTGCCTCAAGTCCAAAATCTGTCTTAAAGGAGGAAATTGAACTGCACAAACATAATTTTTCCATCTAACAGGTATCCTTTAGGAGGAATATAAGAAATAGTACACTTTACTATTAGACAGATTCAGTCCGTCACCCTAGCCATATTTCCAGTCCACGTAAATTCCATCTGAAATTTGGGGTTTTGGAGTGGAATACGCCCTGAATCCAACTAAAATCCAAGCATAATCTGCCTAAAAATTTCATACTGTCAGAATTTTAACTTATGCAGATATAGAGACATTAGGAAAAACATGCAAATGGATGCCAAAAATAGCATCAGAATTGGATAGCTACCTTCCGATCAGATTAACTGCTCCATTTACAGTCCTGGGTGGAAAAAATTCTAAAGAGAACCAGCGTCGACCTGCCTGAATCCGCTTGTTTATTCTTTCAATCAGACATCTGTAGCGAAGCCCTTTAGTTCTCTCACAATCAACCTTCTCAGTTTCAACTGGAACAATTTGCCCATCAGCTGGCATTTTGATAATTCAGTGTGACAGTCTGTTAATAACAACCATCATATTACTAATAAGAAAAAAAAGCATGAAAATAATAAAAACAACAGCTTTTTTAATTCTAGAAAGAAAAACATTCGCAAAAAACTTACTCTGACCTTGATCTTCAATCAAGGTTAGAATAATTTTGCAGTTAAAATATGTATATAATTTTATTTGATCATGATCTCACAGCTATACAGCAGACAAAAGAAAGAATACCGAGTCTATAACCAATTTAAAGTTATTGGGCAGACGTAATCAATCATACAGACAGATGGAAGTAAAATGTATTATTTTATTTGAACCATTGTTTTCCCTTTATAATCAAGTGGAACATTCCAGAATCTTTGTAATGAGATGTGAAAACGTGTCTTAAAAGTATGTAGATCTTTTAATTTTTTTAAACGCTGCTTCCAAATGCATCTTTATTATTGGATTAAAATAATCCAAATTTGAAAAATGTGTGAAAAATGTTAAGAGTCAAAAGTCACTTATCTTACAAAAGTAAGATTGCTCTGTATATTAGACCAACAAGTAAGTCTCTGCTTTTTTTTATATCTGTCAGATAAAAAAAAAGCAGACCTACTTGTTGGTCTACTCTGTATATATGCACTGACTGAAGAGTTTACAAGTTGATCAATAAATCCAACATTTACTGCTGATAAAGATCATCACCATTATCATCATCATCATCATCAGTATGTCAGTAGGGATGCTGTAAATGTGATCATATCTGAATAACTGAGAAAGAAAACTTGAGACATGTACACATAACTATTCAATTATTTCCCTAAAACACAAAACAACTTCAGATCAAGGGTATAATATGAAATCTGCTCCATGATAACATTATGTAGTACTAATATTAATACCTTAGTCCTTTTGTGGACACAAGATAAGTTGAGGCTACGACAACGTAGCTAAACACTATGTACTAATAAGTCCAACCGCAAACATACCTACTGTTGTTACATAATTTACTGGCGGACCAGAACCTGTTATTGGTTCAAATGATTACTATTTATAAACTGCATGACTCGGCTCTGCATCAGGTGAAGTTGGTCTCGACTTACAAGCGAGTACATATTATAATAAATCAGGTATAACGATAATAATCTAGCTATTAAATGTAAGTACACATTTTTAAAACTTTGTATAAATATACCTTAAATAATAACAATAATAATAATAAATATCAACAACAATAATAAATAACAGAAGACGCACCATAAACAATCATAATTTGAAGATTTCGTATGTTTTATTCTTGGGTTAAATTTTTCTCTGTCATTAAATGAACTAATTTGTGCCAACTACCCCTTAGTTCACCCTGCAATTTACATTACCCCCAAAACTGCTGATGAACAAAAATAATGTAGCTTTATTTAATATGCAGTAAACTAAACTAAAAAAGATGTTTATACAAAAAAAATTAACAATACTACGTTCAGGTGCCATTACCTCATCGTATTTTAAGAATAGAAATATCTACATTAATATGACAGTTCCATGTTCAAACAAGAATAAAGCTATAACTTACAGCAATAGTTGTTTGCTCTACTTAGCTGGTAACTGAGAGAGGCTAGGTAAATCCAGTGAGAGCTTTATATCCTACATGCTAGCCAATCAAAATACAGCATTGAGATTATTTTTAGGTCTAGTCCATGAGAGAGTGGAGTGATCGAGTTTAGCGTTGCTGTAGGAGAGTAGAATGACTTCAAGTGAAAATGAAAAGCTGGACAGGCCCGGCCCTAGAATGTGAGGAGCCAAAGGCAGCAAGCGATGAGCGCGGGGACTCGAGCAAAACTATTTCATTGCAGAGAAGTGCGGGGCCCAAGGCGGTTGCCTCGTTTGTCTTTAACTACGGCTGGGCCTGAAGCAGAACAGAGTTGTAAGCATCTAATTTGATAGTGAAAAAAAAAAAAAACCTAATTAAATTCTAGAAACAACAATTTCTCTTATTTACGATTATTTTTTCCTGAGTCAACACTCACTGTCACAAGTGAACAAAGTAACGGATATGTGACGCAAACGACAGTTATTTGCTGAAATAGACTATTTACAGCAACCAGCTGAGGACAGTAAGCTTGTCAACCTGATTAAAATCAGATCTCCACTGTCCTTGGTGGATTGCTGTTTTATATTGAAGGCTTCCGTTTAGTTTTTGAAACGCAAGTAAGTTGACAATGTTTGGGACCCCAAGACGACAATCAGGTTAGAAATTATAAATTGATGAATGAAGTGACTTAAAGTTTGGTGCGTGGTTTTTTTTTTTTTTTTTTTATCCTTGTTGCTTTTTATTTTCAAAATCGGAGGGGAAGTAAACCTGAGATGCGCATACTGTAATAAAAAAAAATATTTCATCTTTAAAAAGAGAGAGCACCAACATTATCGTTACATTTTCATTTTATTTATCGTAAATAATACGATGATTGTAAACAATGATTGCAAACTATATACATATGATAGTGTGTTGATTTTACAGTCAAAGTATCGTATTTTATTATAGAATTTTAATTTAATATTCTTAGTATATAATACAATATTCAGTAAAAAAAAAAATTAATTCTACATATATCTAAGAAAAGCGTTACCAGGCTCAGACCAGTATTTATTGACGAGGAATCCAACAAATGAACTAACATACTCAGACCATTGTGTGTGTTTATATATATATATATATATATATATATATATATATATATATATATATATATATATATATATATATATATATATATATATATATATATATATATATATGCAATAAACTGACGACGAACAGTACTTGTTTGGACCATGTATGTTTAGTTTTTCTTTAGTCACTGTGCTAGTGAATGTCTTGGTCTCTATCATATGTTGACAGGTTTTGCATCTTTTATCGCCACAGGGTCCAGATTGACTAGGTTGGTTTTGACTAGCGATTGTTGTTAGCTTGGCCCTGACTAGGATGTCCTTTAGTACGTGGGAGAAACTGAAAAGCTACACATAAGGATAACCCTTCATAGATCTGATTGGATGACAAAAAAGCTGTACAGAAGTCCGGTCGCAGAACACTTCTCCTCCCCTGGCCACACTTTCAGTGATATAATACTTATCGCTATTGCTAACAACCACAGCTGGAGTTCCGAAACCAGGAAGGAAAAGGAATCATACTGGATACGCCGCCTTAGAACATTGAAACCAAGCGGTCTAGACCAAGAAGACTAGAAAATGAAAACTATGCACTAGTAGAATTTAACATTTTCTAAATCTTCTTATTATCCTTCAATTTTTACTATAAGAATAACCGGTATAGAATCAAATATCCGGGATATAATCTGCGTTGCATATGTACACAAAGTAAAAATATATGTCGCTTTGGCTTGTAGACTTTTAGGGAATTATACAACGTTTTCAGTTTCCGCAACTAGTCTATACAAGCTGGTTGTATTTATAGTTTTAGCACATGTGAAGATAGAACTGTAGAGGTTTACAAACACAACGTTTTTGTGTTTATTTGTTTGTCGTAACTATGTTTTGTATTTGCCTTTGAAAAAGACTCATTAAGAGTCGAAAGCGCTTAGGCTAGTTAGTTACTAGTTTCGTACTGTTCGTCGTCAGTTTATTGCATCTATTTTAATTAATCCCTGACAAACGTGATCCCTTGGTGGATCCAGTACGCTTGAAAGGGTTGTTATTCGCCATATGATTTGTATTCTTTATATATATATATATATATATATATATATATATATATATATATATATATATATATATATATATATATATATATATATATATATATATATATATATATATATATATATATATCATACGCGAAACATTTTTCAAAAATTGATCTGTCAAATGGGTATTGACAAATTCTAGTCTGAAGTGAAGTCAGATGAAGACTTAGCATTGCAACTCCAGATGGGATATACCAATGGGTTGTTGTGCCAATCGGAGTCCAGAATGTGTCAAGAGTCTTGACTCGAATGATGAGGAAATTACTCGAACCGTTAAAAGGGAATGGAGTTTCGACAGATTTTTTTTTTTTTAGACGATCATAAAATTTTGCTGAGAAAAGTTCTGAATTGACTTAAGCAAACAAGACTTCTCTCACGAACCATGTAAATACCATGTTGGGTTTATGAAACTAACTTACTTAGGACACACCTTCAGCGAAGACAAGTCAGCCCCAGGTAGCTCTAAAGTTCAGGAACTTGGGGAAGCAATACAAGCGACCACTACGACGAAGTTCAGTCTTTCTTGGGACAGAAACGTATTATCTTTGTTGTGTTGCTACTTCTGTGCTATTGCTAGGCCACTGCATGATGTTGTTGTTGCTGTGGGGCTTAACGTCATTTTTTAGCACACGATAGGCTATACATGGCGGCCAGTATTAATAGAGGAGGAAGAAACCGGGAAATCCGCGGAAAGAACCACTGACCCATGAGAGCTACTGGCAAGCTTTCTTACATATCCACATTCCCCGAATCTTAGACTCGAAACCACGTAGACAGAGGTGAGATGGCAGTGATTCGTAACGGAGAGCGCATTAGACCTTTCGGCCACTCCTGGCCCCGCCACTGCATGACTTGACTAGGAAGACTCCGACGAAAGTCCTACGTACTGATGCTTCTGGGCCAGTGCTGTTGCAAGGTTTTATGGAAATTTATTTGCGGTTGCATATTATAGTAGATTTGTCGACTGTTGAACGAAATTATTCTGTCTCTGAGAAAAAGTGCTTGGTAGTTATTTTGAGGATATCAAAATTCCAAGGTTGCTTACATGGACGAAAATTTACTTTGGAAATTGACCACCAGCCACTCGCCTACGTTGACAAATGGAAGCCTAATAAGATAGTCAATATTTCTTTAGCGGTACCAGGTCTAGGTACGGTATATTAAGGGTATTGAGAATGTAGAGGTTGATTCTTCAAGTAGACTGAGGGATTATGAGGTGAAGGGTTCAGCTGAAGACGTTTAGATGGTAACTGGGTTGGATCTTCAAAATTCAGCGAGCAAAATTCCGGATTTTAGTTTAGTCTTCAGTCTTTAAAATGCCATGAAAGGGGGCGTGTTGATTCAGTTATAGATACTAAATAGCCTGCTTGGAAGAGACATTAATTTTCTGTACTAGGTGTTTTTGTATCAGTTGTCAAGCTGGGAACTGACCAATATTAGCCTTAGTTTCTGTTGATTTGCTATATGACGTCATCTGACGTAACGAGAGAGGGGATAATGTTCGATCTCAGAAGTAAAATCCTGACAAATATGTAGGTTGTATATTTAGTTTTTTTTTTAACTGGAAAATTGCTCCATATATACATCCATATAAAGAGAGGAGACAACCAAATTACTGTTGATGACCCGAAAGAGGATGAAAGTAGAGAGGATGAAAAAGAATATGACGACTCTCATGTCTCACCAACGTTGGACATAGAGTGACCCGCAAGCCGCCAGGTTATGGAATCCTGATGGACAATTGAGATTGATCACTCGATTTAATGATGAAATTTGTCTTATGAATTTAAGCAGAACGGCTAATTGCATTCTTTTATATATATATATATATATATATATATATATATATATATATATATATATATATATATATATATATATATATATATATATAAATAGTATTTGTTTCAAAGACAAATGTATCCTTCAAACTTCATGTTTACTATATTTATGTTTATTTAATTTATCAAACTTTTATTTTACAAAGGGAGGTGGGGTGGGCTCGTGCTATTCTGTGATATATATCTGTTCTGATCCGTGTTTACCCCATCTATTAATTTCATATTTTATGTTTATTATTTACTCGATCGATCAAGGCAATAACACCGTGATCGATCATCCACTAGACAACAATAACCAACACAATGTAATATTATACATACATACATGCATATATACATGCATGCATACATACATACATACATACATACATACATACATACATACATACATACATACATACATACATACATACATACATACATACATACATACTGAGAGAGAGAGAGAGAGAGAGAGAGAGAGAGAGAGAGAGAGAGAGAGAGAGAGAGAGAGAGAGAGAGAGATTCTCCACACCCGAACGGAAAACTGATTGCATTTCTATTCTAGATTTATAATCGCTTTAAAGTATGGTTTTATCATGTAATTATCCACCGAAATTAATGTGATGTCACAAGGTCGTTTTGTTTACAATGGCTTACAGCTATAACATGCTATGTACTACGCAGTTGCAACTAGTAATAAAAGTTTCTCCATGCCTGTCGTAATGAGATGTTGAATTACTAGCCAGACGATCACGATGCTGAAGCTATATGCCTTTACTGTTAGGGCCAGACAAGCGTCATTTATCTGTCTTCAGTTTGCTTTTACTCGAGTCGAAAATCGTCACAAACTTTGAGAAATCGTATGGAATAAATAAAGCGCAGTTGAATTAAAAGAAAAGAGTTCGAGAATATTTTAAATTCTTTATTTGTTTAAAATACTTCTCTCCAGCAACATTCTTGACTATAATTTGGGGGTGGGGAGCAGTAAACATATAGTAGTATAGTAGTATACTAGTCTCGTTTAACCATAATCTGTGTGTGTATGTGTGATAAATTTCAGTCATATCGCTACGATGTCTCCAGTGTGGCAGTTTATATCACCACAGTTCATATTGTCAAGCGAGGCAGATGCTACATGTAGTACCATTTTTATAAGTGTTTTATATGACTCAGCCGGGGTTCGAACCAGCGACCTCCCGCATCCGAGGCAAACGCTCCAACCACTAGACCACCGGAGCAGCAAGTATTTAAGTCGAAATTTCAGACTAAATTTAGAATCAGTTGCTCAGAGCGAATGCCTTAAGGGGTCAGTACCAAATGATTAAGTGAATTTTCTTGTGTGTTAGTAGCATTAGGTTTACTTATTATATTGTATTCATACAGCACAGGTTCGACCACACACTCTTGTATATAGTAAACACCATCTCGTATATTGATGAGGGGTGGGTGTCAAGAGAATAAAAAGCACTAGACCAGCAACATATGGGGGTATTTTGGAAATCGAGATTTAAAATGTACAGATCAAAAATATTTTTGTTTTCAGTATCGCCATACGACAACAAAATATAATGACAGAACATTAATATTGACCAGAACAGTCAGACCTGACCACAGTAACAAAATGTAGCTCGGTTTTCACTGGTAAATTAATGTTGCGTAGCGTTCATAGGTTGTGTGATATTGGCCTATAGCACAAATTTCGGAATGAAACGTTTATGCTTCGAAACCTACAGAAGCTGATAATTATTTATTTATTTTTTTGGGCATAAAATTGTCTTGTGAGAAAATCGAAAAAAAAATCGCCAGACAACCCTTATGACTGTATGACACATAAGATAACACAAGGTTGATAATATCTTGAAGACCAAACGAATGAATGGCAAAATAATTATTTGTTAAATGGAAAGAATATGATAATCGTTTAACAGTTGGAAACGGTGGAAATCACTGTCATTTGAAGTAAAAGGTGTGTTAAAAGAACAACCGACACGATGCCTGAACTGGAGTTTGATGAAGCTTAGTACAGTAATAGTGTCAAGAAGTATGGAAATTTTAATTTTTAGAATGTATCGTACGCAGAAAAGCGATGCAGTCGAATATTCAGCAGTTTAAATATGCATGGTGTGTTAATTTACTCTGATCAAGGTACGCAGAGGAAAAAAAGAAAAACCTTAAAAAAAGATACAATATCAAAGACTACAACTTCTTGTTTGAGATCTTGCATAAATTGGGATTAATGAAAATTAGATAACTCCTGACCTGTTTACATGGACACTTAAACTTCGCTTAAATTGGATTCAAAGAAAATACAGCAATCTGCCAACTACACCACATAGTATGAAATTCTATGAACAAAGTTTTATTGCGTTTACAATTTTTCCATATCAACAAAACTTTCTTGCATAAAGATTTACCACTTGATTAATCCAAATATGTTGAATTGAAAAGGATTTTTATACGACGTGGATAATTTTGTGAAGTCCAGTACACCGTTCACACTGAGAAAATATATACAGTAGAATGTTTATTGAAACTACAGAAATAAAGAGTATATTCGATAAAATGTTACAAATATAACAAACAAAATTCGATAGAGGAAATGAAACATAAAGAAGCACAAAATGCAGTGCAGGAAATGAAAAGATTGGAGATCTAAATCGATACAAATTTATATGAGAATGTGGAAAGATAGTAAATATAGGATGAATATAGTTGCACAAGAAAAGTGAATTTCACAAAAATAATTTCAATTGAAATGATTGACTTTGTGTTTACAAAAAAAGCAGTTTAGGGTCTTACTCGTTGCCCTATGATTCAATGTAATAGAGTACATTTAGTCAACTCATATTAATTATGTTAATAGAAAAGTAAAAGCAATACGTTTACTGGATACAACTTAATCTCAAATATTTCAGTGTTTTTGAAAATTTAAATTCACTTTGTTTCGGAATTTTCTAAGTCACGAGTAAATGGAAAACTTAATTTGAAATCCTGCCCAGAGAGAGTCAGAGTCTTTGAAAAAAGATAAATTACTCCACCTCGCCAGGCAATATGATCTCTTTGAGGTGAAGGAGTCTTTAATAAAGTGCATGTCATTTAATTACTTGTGTGTTAGTTTTAAATTTATTTTTTTTTTATTTTTATTTCATTGCAAGTTATTAGTCATAACTTTATTTACTGAATTTGACTTTTTCAGAAAATCCAGTTCAGTTCTAGTAAATAAGTGTTGCTACATTGTATTTGGAGCCGACCTAGTTCTTGAATTTGGTTCAGAATTCGTAAACACAGAGTGAAAATCATTGGTCGTAATCACGGTCATTCTTGGGTTGCGTCAGCTCTGTTGTAAACAATCATATATATATATATATATATATATATATATATATATATATATATATATATATATATATATATATATATATATATATATATATATATAATATTCGCAAACCTGAAGTCCTTTTTCATATTTTACCTTGTTTTCTTGGGAAATAAATAATTTTCTTAAATCCTACAAAGCTTGTTCGCTTCACTCTTTTTTTGTTACTTTTGAACGAAAGCAAAAAAAAAATATTTGAGTCCAATATTTGGTAGGAAAAAATATTCGGTATCAGGCTCTAAAATCAAAGGATTAGAATTGAAATTAAAACACAAGACTGAAATATAGTTAAAAATGAATGAGCTTCAGAAATAAGAAAGAGAAATCCGGCTTTACAAAAAGAATTCTAATTGTGTGTGTGTGTGTGTGTGTGTGTGTGTGAGAGAGAGAGAGAGAGAGAGAGAGAGAGAGAGAGAGAGAGAGAGAGAGAGAGAGAGAGAGAGAGAGAGAGAGAGAGAGAGAGAGACTAATACAAATGCAGAGATAAAAAGAGGTAAATACAGATGCAAAGAGAAAAGAATAACGGGAATTTCAATTCAGATTGAACGAATTAGAGCGGGCAAGTGAAGAACTCTCCCCTACACACAAGTTCAGTTTTGATCTTACCAGAAATGTTAGTACTCCATTGTCAATAAATATTTTACTTATTTTGAATAAAATGCCGAAAATATGTATGGCCAAAAGAGCATTATACTCTATTGTTGCAAAGTCTATTTGTTGGCAAAACTCATGAAATCTATGTTTCAATATCAGTACATACAACAAAATACTAATTATGATGCGGGCAAGGAATGCAGCTTGAAGGCTTGTGAGCTTGTACCCGAGGCCTGTCGACAAAGGTTTAGGAACTATAAATAAAGAAACTGTATATACACATTATTAGATAGGTGGTGCTCAGTTAAGAAGGTTGGGCAAGATTATGATAACCTTAGACAACTTATAGCAACTAAGAGTTCAAAAATTGCGTTGACAATGACGTTAAGACCTATCTTGTTAAGCAAAGAGGTCGAAACTTTAAAAAATGTTGCTCATACGCGGGTACCTGTTTGTTATTTTGTTAAAAACGGGGTAAAGATTTGGAAATGGAGGCCACCTCAGATACTCGCTGGTGACGAGTGGTCAGAAAGCTATCAGGTTGTTGTTCCTAAGTCGTATAGACAAGGAATTCTTAGTCTGACCCATGAATCTCCTTCAGCTTGTTATATAGAGTTCAATGATGCATATCAGAAGATCTTGAAGCATTTCTATTGGTTGAAAATTGAAAGTGATGTTTTTAAATACTATAGATCTTGTTACGCTTGTCAAATTGTATAGGAAAACTCAATCAGAAGATACCAAAGGTTCATCTGCAACATTTATATGCTTTTGACAAACCATTTAGCAGATTCACGGTAGGTTGTGTCAACCCTTTACATCATATCAAGTCAGACAATCAATACTTGTTGGCCATAATGTTTGTCTACAAGATTCCCAAATTCCTTTGAGGAACAATATTAAAACTAAAACCATAGGAAAAGCTTTGTTAATTTATTTTGCACAACTTGGCATTCCCAAATTTATCTAATCTGATCAGAAGTCAAATTTTACGTCTATAATTTTCCAGCAAGTTTTGCATGAATTATGTATCAGGCCGTTTAAGTATTCTGACTATCACCCTGAAAACCAGTAGGCTTTAAAAAGATTTCATCAAACTTTGAAAAAATACGATTATGTCATGTTCGATGATGTTCATTTACTGTTGTTTGCTGTTAGGAAATCAGCTGAAGAATCGTTAGGATTTAATTTAATTTTTTAAACCTATTTTTTGGAAAACTGCATGTGGACTACAGAAGTTATCTTTTTTTTAAAAAAAAAAATTCTTTCAAGTGAAGATTCTGAAATTAATATTCTTGCCTTCCCGATTTGGATTATAAAGTGTCATGGGTAAGTGAAGTTGTGAGAACTAATCTTCACTCTACTCATTCAATGACAGAAATACAACTGAAATGAGTTTTCAGCCTGGTGATCGAGTTCTGGCTCTCCTTGTCCATACCTCTTTGGACTAATTATAAAGATCCTTATACACTTGAAAAGGAAGCAAGTGACTTAAATTATCAGTAACACTACTGGGAGGCGAAAACAAAACACAACAACTTTACCATATAAATATGTTAAAGGATTATGTTGATAGAGATATCCAGGTTAATCATGCAATGCTTTTAGTTGTACCTGTCCCATACAGTGAGGATGTAAACGATAGAATGCAATCTGACTGTAGTGACTTTGTTGTAACCAATCTTTAGAATTAAGAAATATTGAAAATAATCCGGACCAGAAAATTTCATATATACAGCCAAATGAAACTTGTCAACTAAAACAGCTGTTATTTGAATATGAAAACTTGTTTCCAGATTTTCCAACACGAACAAATACAATTTATCATGACGTTGAAAATATAGATTCCACACCTAAGAAACAGCACCCGTACAGGATGAATCATCTCAAACTGAAATGTTTTAAAAAAGAAATTCAGTATTTGCTGGAAAATTATTTTTATAGAACCAAGTAATGATGACAGGAACTTAGTGTATTTTTATGCCGAAACTAAATAATACTTTCCGTATGTGCAACAAATATAGAAAAGTGAGCATTGTGACCACAGCAAATTCATTTACATTGCTAATCGATGATTAAATTTATAAAAAATGGAAGTGCAAAATATGTCACCAAATTTGACCTTTTGAAAGGATTTTTGCAAACTCCACTGACACAAAGATCAAACGATATTTCAGGATTCGTAACTCCAAATGGACTTTAGCAAAATAAAGTAATGCCATTTGGGGTGAAAAGTTCGCCCTGTACTTTCCAACGTTTAGTTAACATGATTACATCTATCCTAGATAATTGTGATTCTTATATCGATGACGTCAATATATACAAAGCAAACTGGAATGATCAGTTGGAAAACATTAGGAAATTCTTTGATAGACTTGGCAATGCAAATTTGACCATTAATTTAAGTAAAAGTGGGTTTTACCGTGCTTGTTTACATTTCTGAAACATACTGAGGGACAAGGACAAGTTAAACCTACATAAGTAAAGGTTAAGACTATCTATAAATGCATTGTGTCCATTAGTAAAAAAAATAGCTGATTGCGATATTTGGGGTGGCTGGATATTGTTTGAAATTTTGCTCCATTTTGCTATAATTGCTGAACCCCTGACCGATTTTTTTAAAATAAGAAAACCAAGTTTCATTGGTCTGAAAAATGTCTTGAGGACAAGTTAAAGACAATACTTAAGAGCACATCAGATTGTTCAGCTCCAATTTTCAATCAATTTTTTAAAATGTGTTTTGTTGCAAGTGATGTTGGGGTTTGTGAAGTATTGATTCAGAAAGGCAAAAATGGTGTAAATCATGGTGTATGCTATTTTTAGAAACTATTAAACAAGCATCAGAGAAAGTG
Organism: Potamilus streckersoni; assembly: GCA_016746295.1. Lineage (NCBI taxonomy): Eukaryota > Metazoa > Mollusca > Bivalvia > Unionida > Unionidae > Potamilus > Potamilus streckersoni. Next base: position 1,357,388 of record JAEAOA010001866.1, read on the forward strand.
TTCCGCAATCGAGAATAAATGTATGGCTTTTATTTTGGCTTTGCAACACTTTGAAATGTATATTAGTTCAGCTAATAATTAGTTCATCTCCGACTATTGTATTCAGTGATTACAATTTTCTAACTTTCACTGGCAAGATGAAAAACAAAAATCAGAATTTGATGTTGCAGGAATTCAACAGTGTCATCAGGTGCATCAAGGGAAACTATAATTAAACTGAATATGCACTTTCACATCTTAAGAAGTATTGTATTGCTTCATGTATATTTTGTGTTATTCACAGAACTTCATTTTATAGAATTGTCAATCAATGTATATCTAACGGTTAAAACAAAGTTTTTTGAATGGTTCTTTCTTTATTTTTTAAAGTTTCTGTTACATACACTTGCATCGAGCATGTGGCCTTGTCCAAAGTCAAGTTGACTGTGTTCTTGACCAGGAGCATTTATTTTGTAAACAACTTCATAAATAACTAATGTTTCTATGTGAGTGTAGATTAAATATTATCAATAGAAGTAAACATATCTATCTAGGACGCTGGTATTCCTCCATGAAAAAAACCTGGTGCACCTGATGTTGGCATGTTCTTTATTTTAATATTAGTAATATACCATATCTTGTTGACAACGTAGAATGTTCTAAAAATGAACTTTACACCCTCACCCTGGTTCTAATTTTCACCCTCATCCTGGTTCAAGTTTTGTTTTTCTAGCACTTTATATAATGTCGTTTGTATCAAACGTGCCTTGACATTCTGAAACAGACTCGTTCTTATTGTTGTGTTCATTTTTGGGGGGAGTTGCAATTATTTATTAAAATCGTTATTCTCTGGAAATACAGAGTGCTCGTCAGTAATATTCTTGAACAATAACATTAATTTGGATTTATAGTGGATACAGACAGGAATATGGTTGGATTATATTATTGTGATACAACAAAAGACTGTCTGTATATCATCACAATTCAGGCCATTTGCCCTCTTCCACATTAGAAACTATAGGCACACGAACACATTCAAAATTGGAATTATCTGGAATACCACTGGAAATCAGTTGGAACTTTATACATTTGGACTTGTCATAAAACGTTTGGGATTATTTTAGATTGAATCCACAATGCTATAAATTTAGTAATTTGTTGTTTTTTTTTTAGTTTGTTATTTAAGTTTCTGAATATATTCATGAGAAATAAATTATTTGCTGCATTTTACAAAAAGTGTTAGCTTTCGTTTTTTCTTTTATTTAGCGTATGAGCATAGAGTCGTGACATAATACTGATATTTTTATTATTTTTGTATCGTTACTTTATGTACTTAAATGTTTATTCATTGAACCTATTTTGTTTTATTCTCACATTTTCTTGTATTGTTTTCTTTAATAATGTTTCCTAAAATGTCCACGACAGTTCTGCAAAACTTAGATATGTTTTGTTATTTTTGTTGGTGTTGTTGTTTTGAAACGTATCATTTTATCCATTGATTTTAATTTTCAAATATAAATTTTAAAGTTATTTTCGCTATTAAATGTCACGTTAAAATATTAATTGCACGTAACATTTTCCGATGCAGATTTATGTTAACTTTAGATTTCTAAATTCATTGAAAAATTAATTTAAAACATGAAAAAACTGACTGAACAGGCCTAAGAGATGTCAGGGGCGCCGGCAGGATTATTACTGTCGTTTTTGGGTGGGGGTGGAACAAACATGTAGTGGACATCTATTAAGTTTTACAATGTAGGCCTAAATATATAGAGAGGTGCGGGCGCACAGGGGACAGACACTTCGTAATAAACACAAAAGACCCAAGTACAGATGGACTCGTAGCCAACTTGCCTCCAGGGACTGTACCTATGTAAGTCCATAATTGATAATCACTTTAGTTTCGGGTTACAAAAACTTGAGATTAACTATCATGGTAGAAGAAATACAAATTAGCTTACAATATTTTGAACTGCTTGGAGGCAGTGCGGTAACAGTACTTACGGTATATGTGTATTTACATCTGGATTAAATTTAGTGAGAATAGTTACTCTGCATTTTGCTGGTGTTGGTACAACACTTGTCTGTATTGTCGCAGGGTTTTCGTTGTCAACCCGGGTTCCATTTACACGTCACTGAATATCATTATAACATTTGAAGGTGGAAATAAATGAGACGTTGACTGTATACATTTATTAATTCCCCTTAATAATAAAGTGATGACATAAATAACTTTGAGAGGACACAATTAAAATGAAATATTGTAACAGGAACCAGAGAAAAATATCACATTTTGACAAACAATCATTACTGATTTGAATCTCAACAATGACCTTATTGCATGTTTACGTGATCTTTCTAAAGTAGACGAGGCAGCTGAATGATGGCTTATATAAACATTTGTTAGTATGCAAATATGTAAGACTCTGGAGAACAATCTTAAAAATATCAAAATTTGGAGGGTGAGCGTTGATAATGGAGTGGTGGCTGTTGAACAGAGTGATACCAGAATGGTACGCAGTTTATTTTGGGAGCAATTCATACAACAAAGAAATCGATATAGTTTCCAAAAGGAGCAGGAGAGCCAGATGCCGATGTCCGTGCATCATTCCTGCATATGTTGAAATAACTAAATTGGCTCACTGACTCACTGTTCAACATAGAATCAAACACCAAAAACGTATTTATGCGTTAAAACTATTCATAACTTGTTCGTCGAGTACCTGAAAGAAAACATATTGTGATTTCTTACTCCACTTCATCGGTATTGTATTAATTACTGTTGTAAAAAGTAGTGAATTAAAATTACTGTTTAAAAAAAAATGTAGTAGTTGATAACAATTACAAGTACTCTGACACAATGAAGCAATCATTTACAATTGCTTTGTTTAGCCTGGTAATTAGAATATATTTATATTACTTTCTGATCTGTCTATCACAACGTGTGGTTATCGATGGTTAATTCGAGTTTTGTACAGAACAATGTTCTTCGCACTAGAAAATCAATGTAAGATATGGAACACAATATTGTAGAATTAATTTACATAATTTGTTAATATTTACATTGCTTATCTACCATATTCAAATCGTGCTGATATGTTTAAAATTGCTGTTTGTAACTATGGTAAATATTAATTCTAATTTAAAAGTAATCAGAACTTTGCATTACTTTTCCAGCATTTGTAATCAGTTATAATTTACTAATGACCTTTCTTTGTAGGAACTAATTACAATTACAATTATAATTTTATATTTCAAGTATTTAATCATTTAATTCTTAATAATTCATTAATAGACAACATTGCAATTAATATAATTTAAATTAATATAATTTAAGATACTGGTAATCTTTTTCTCCAAAGAGCGAAATCTGATCTTTTCAAGAAAATCCTTCATTTTCAGGAGTGGCACTGCAGAATTCTATACTCTACAGATGAAATCAGTTTGGAAAGGTGCATAAAGGTAGCCACAAACTATTCTAAGAACAGCGATGTTTATCAAGACGTAAAACTGTGAGAAATGCCACACACCTGTTACTTCGACTTCAAGGTCACCTCCGTAAATCTCGAAAAAGGCGCGAATGTAGCTGCCATTCGGAACACCTCTGCTATTTTAAAAAAATGACTGATCAAATAGCTTATTATTTTTAATTGGTAACTTATTTGCTATTCGTACAGTCAATCCTACCACTGAATTAGCAGATGTAGCCAAAATATAATGCAGTCGTTTTATTTTTTTGTAAGAAATTTCCGGCAAAAAAAAATGCAAAAGTTTAAAATAAATTACTATGCCAATAACAAAGTTGGACTACATGATATGAAAGGAAAAATTGTACCTTAGAAATATTTGAAAGAAGAATCGCGTGTGGCAACATATTTTGTTTGGTGTTTTATGGTGAAACTACACAAGTATCTTACTTAGCGCCGAGACTATATGAGTAAGTACATTGTCCAAAGAAACATCTCGCATGCTGATCGGGCAGGTCCGATGGTCGCGAGTCTTGCACGCATTAGAAAAATCTTGTATGGAACCATCATTATTACATATACAAAACATTCAACTATATGCATTGTACAAATAAAACGCCACAAGCAAATACTGTTGTCAACACTTTTATGAAACCATCGTCGGTGTGTGTGTGTCTGTGTTTATATATATATATATATATATATATATATATATATATATATATATATATATATATATATATATATATATATATATATATATATATTGAGAGAGAGAATATTTACGTATATTTTACAAAATGCTATGATGTTAAGAATATCGAAGAATAATCACTATTTAATCGAATGCTGATGTGTTTTAGCCACCAACAAATCAGATGTCTAGATTTAAGAGTCTTTGAAATCCCTTAGCATGCATCCTCGTGCTTTAATGAGGTTTGGCAAGGGCATAACTCTTGTCGAGTTACAGAGTTACAGGTCATAAGCTCTGGCTGAATGTGTATCATTACGACTCCATGTTGTTAAAGCAAGTAACAGAAAAGAGATTTAGATAGATTTTAGATCTTTAACGTAGTTTCAATGATTTCTCAGTCAATTAGCTATGATGTCTGCAGTGTAGCAGTTTATAGTGATGTCGAGCACTGGAGCGTCATGCCACAAACAGGTGGCACGATGTCCCACCCAGTCACATTATGCTGACACCAGGCCAAATAGTCCTAACACTAATCTCTTAATGTTGAGCTCCAAGCGATGCAGCTGTTAACGTTAGTACAATTTTGTAAGTCTTTGGTATGACTCAGCCGGGGATCGAATCCACGTTCTCCCGCTTCCGAGGCGGACGCTCTAACCACTAGGCCATCGATGCGATATACCACAACAGAAAAGAGTGAAAACCAAATGGTTTTGTAAACTTCAACAATTAGTTTATTTCCCTAGAATACAAAGTGAAAATGTAAAAACAACGTACGGTATTGCGAACTAAATACCAAATTATCTTAGAATTTCGTCCACAAGTCCAAATAATTAAAGTTCTAAACAAACTTCAGTAGTATTCTAAAATAATTCCAACGCTGGAAGTGTTGATGTGCCTGTATTGGCCTCTGTAATAGTGATGTGTCAATAGTCTTTTGTTGAATTACAATAATACAATCCAAGAATATAACCTGATTTGAAATTTCACTATAAATCCAAGTCTCTATTTCCAAGAATGTTATTTTTGTTCACTTTCCATTTCCAGAAAAGAATCACTTGAATTAAATATTTTGAATAAATAAACTCCAACCCAATTGAAATATTCGACACAACAATAATGCAAATGATTCTGCTCAGACTTTACAGCACAGATAAATAACTTTCCCAGTAAAAAGATTATACAGTCTTCTACCTCACCTCAAGTCATAATGAGAATTTTATAATAAAAAATATTACCTAATGGAAGATTTTAATCCCCAAGGTTCCACAAAATAAAATCAGTCATAATTATAAGGTATGTTACTAAAATCATAACAAAATGCACGGAAAACGCAATGTTCTTACTCAGACCAAGATAAATATGTTTATTTCTATTAATAATAAACATAACTTTAAACCAATACACGTAAAGAAAACATTAGCTATGTATCAGTTGTTTACATAATTTAAAAAATCAATGAATCAGGTCATGTAGAAAATGAACTTGATTTTGGACAATGTCATGTCCAGAATACAATTATCCATAGCAAATAAAAAAAAAAATAAAAACAATGGAAATTAAACATACATGACAGTACGTAGATAACTGAACCGTGTCTATTCTAAAAGTTTAAGTTATCCAAGGGAGTTTTCCTATCCCAAGATTTTATTTCAGTTGAACGGAGCAAAACATGCTTTTATATACATTTAGCAAGTAATAATTACATTTTGAGCTTCAGGACCCTCCGTCATAAACGTTTAATCAATCCAACATATTCACCCTGTTCCTACCAGTTGCATTTCTCAATTTAGATTAATATTACTATGTCTGTAGTAACATTTATTTCTCGAAATGCTGAATAATGTGTGTGTGTGTGTGTGTGTGTGTGTGTGTGTGTGTGATATTTGGATTTTTAACGTAGCTTTAACAATTTTCTAGTCATATCGCTACAATGTCTGCAGTGTGGCAGTTTATAGTAATGTCTAGCACTGGGGCATCATGTCACAGACATGCGGCATGATTTCCCACCCAGACACATTATCCTGACACCAGGTCGACCAGTCCTAACACTAACCTCTTGATTCTGACCATTTTGTAAGTCTTTGGTAAAACTCCGCCAGGGATCGAATCCACGACCTCCCGCATCCGAGGCGGACGCTCTAATCACTAGCCCACCGGAGCTGTCTGAAATGCCGAATAAAGCTAAGCCCCATATTGAGGAAACATCTTAGATTCAGTACACATTCAAAATCTTTTTTAACCCAAAAAATCTAACAATATACACAACGGATTTGACCGTTGATGCTGAATTTGTTCTAGCATGTTGCTCGAAAAATGTCATTTTGAGTACATTAAGATAATCTAAACCCCACCACCATCAACCCCACAAAAATAAAACAAAAAATATAAATAAAAATAAAGCAACAACAAACAATCAATAGTATAAGTTGAACGTGCAATCTAATTTATGAGTTTTGTAATTTTGAGACCTGGTCTTTTACAGAATATACATGACCTAGAATAGACATGAAGTACGCGCAACAATGTGACTGGACTCTTAAGTAAAACAGCACTAAGTATAATGACTCCGCTATCCACTTTTCAATATTGGAATTCACAACACTTTGATTTATTATTAATTTTCTTACTTGTCGGATTTTTGCTGTCCTTGAAGCTCTTGCCGACTCGAGTCCACATGTCTTTGTGAATACTGCTCATTAGCGGCATATATCTGTATATAGCCACCCAAATGTTTAGCAAGTTTATTGTTCAAGTTTTAGTCGATTTAAATTGATTTGTTTATTGCACTACGTTTTCATGTTTTATGCTAAGATTTTAAACTAAAATCACCAGGGTTTCTTAAAGAAAGTTATGTCATTGTTGTAGTAATTATATTTTTAATATGTACATGTAATAACATTCGTCTGAGCTTGAGCTACATAATATGTACACGTTACAGCTATACCCTGAATATGTATTACTTTCTTTTCCGTCTTGATCTTTAATGCTTATATTCGGGTTGATTATGATACCACTTTTTTTGGTACTCCATGAAGTAGTGGATTTTTCACTATATATATTTGCTAATTCACTGTAACGAATTATACTTTTATGTACTCCAGGTACAAGTACTTTGCCTCAAGAAACGGTCATTTGAAAATGATTTAACTTTTTTCTCCCTAATGTCATCTCTGCTGCAAAATACATTTGTGGAATATATTTCTTTCTCAAGATGCTCGTAAGTGGAGTTTGTTAAACTTTCCATTCATGTTGCATAAAAATTGAACTTGATAACGTCCAAACAACCATCAGAAACTGATTTGCGCAGCAAAGCTTCGTCATTTATGTTGCATACTTTTTGGCAAGATTCACACGATTGCAGTCTTCTCTAAAATTCTTTCTCCATTGCCTCCTGTATTTTTTTTTAAATTTAAAAAATCTTCAATAGTTTGGTTTTATGTGTTACCAACTTTCTTCTTGACTGCTTTCTTTGTCTTCTTTTGACGGTTGTAAACGGCAACTACCATATTAAATTCCTCCTTGATATTTCATCATCGTTTATTACTTTACATCATCATACTTTTTACCTTACTTATATTAGATGTCACAATCACATCGTGCTTTATATCTTTACTGTATACTACTAGCTTATCTTTGAAAACTTTTGCAACAAACCAAAGTACCTTTGCGTCAAACCTGATAAAAGCTATTCTTGCATCTCCTGAAATGCCAACAGCAACATCCATACCACCTGAGGCAGTTGCCATGCCAAACTCTACTAAACATAAGAAATATGATTTAAAAATAAAGCACCAACAACAAAAAAAAACAAACTTCCATCGGGTTTTGTTAATGAAAATTCTGAATATCGACCCCACTGATTACTATTACAACTGGCCGAATTCAACCCTCATTGAGTACTAGACAAAACAGATTTTATGATACTTCGGAAGTAATCCAATTTATTGATAGTGGTCATTCAGATCAGATTGTACCCCTTTGATGATCTGGGTGGCAACTCGTGTGCAGGTAAAAAATTTTGAGTCGTTACCCTTCACGATCATTTTGCCATTCACCCATGGCCAGCATCTTAATCACCCCACCCATAAAAAAGAGAAAGAAATATTACTTCAGTTAGCAGTGGGTCGCAATATATAGATAGCATTGCCTTAGAATCATTGCGCGTATATGCTAAACACTTTATGTCACGCCTAACGATTCACTTAAAAGAGATGTATACTTTAGTGGTAATGACATTTCAGACAATGGCATAAAAACCTAAATCGGTAAACGTAGGATTTGTTTCTTTTATTTATAAAAAGAATCTGATTTATATGTTAGGATAAATTCTTTTAAATAAGTTAGGATAAATTCTTTTAAATATGTTTAGGTACAAAATATTGTCTTCTAAAACTATTGTGATATAAATATAAAATTATATAAATCATGTAACCATGGTAGCTGTTTTTCTTTTATACCGTGTGGGTTGAAATTGCATAAGCCTATCTAAACGGGGCCCCAATGACCATATGCGGGAGGCTCATCCCTACAAGTCACTCAAACATGGGACAATGATGGTCAATGGAATCAGCAATGCCCCTTATATATATGTACTGAGATTTTCAAGACAGAGGAGAACATTTCGAGAGGTAAGAAAGAGATTACATTCAATTAATTAATTACATCAGATTTTGTTCTATAAGAAATATTTCAAATACTTGTGTAATACTTATTTAGATTTTAAATAAACTGGGGAAAGATTAAAGGGTAGTATGGTTTAGAAAATATAGGATTTACTTAAATGAAGAACAAATGGGGTATGATTATAGCATTATGTGTGTACAGAGAGAGAGAGAGAGAGAGAGAGAGAGAGAGAGAGAGAGAGAGAGAGAGAGAGAGAGAGAGAGAGAGAGAGAGAGAAGTCTCACCACAACCACCCAAAAAAAAAAAACCAAATCTGAAGCACATGTATAACAAAATATCGATTTAGGCTTTAAAACTTTCATTTCAATAGCATTCTTCGGGTGACAAAAACAACACAAGGAATAGAAGCGAACTACGACTTATTGTAAATTACATTACCCTAGAAAAGTATCTATGTAAACCCGACGATTCACACAGAAAAAAAACAAAAAAAAAAAAAACAGGTCTAACCCTATTAATGCAAGGCAGTTTTACACTTGAAATTTCTGCCGTCATATCAGACGTCTCCAATCACTTAAAGGACATAACGACTTCAGGACTTCATAACAGTTAGTTGGCACTTTATTATTATTATTATTGGTGGTGGTAATTTTAACGTCAACTATACGTATACACTCAAAAGATGTGTTATAGAGAAAAAAAAAACAAACAAACAAAAGAACACACGATGGGGCAATGATTTGTTTTCGCAAAAACTTAAAAGGTGTTAACTCTCACGTACGCCTGCATACGGTAATAGGTTTTCACCATTGATAAAATATATATAGAACAGTTTATTTACATTCTGGATTTATGCGGACATTGGCTTATTTGGTTGTTTGTATGTAGCAGTGTATTTACAATTTATTTGTGTATCATCGGCATCCATATTAGTGTGTGATTTGTGGGCTCAATGTCATTTTTCAACTCATGATATGGTGAAGAAAGAACCAGTGAAATCCCCAGAAGAAACACCATAACCATACCGGCCGATCCCGAAATTGGAACTCACAGAACAGACGTAAGATGGTTAAGGCGTGCACATTATACACACAGCCACCCACCCCCGGTAGTATGCCAAGGTTAATATTGCGCCTGTAAGCTGAAAGAAATTCATTTGAATCACACGAAAATACCAAAACATACATATATAAAATAAACAAGGTGCATACATACATTACGCAACCTATATACCTAAATTATAAGTACATATATACATTACACAATGTACATTCCTAAATTACAAAACGTACTACATTACACAATGTATTTACCTAAATTACAAAATGTACATACATACATTATGCAACGTATATACCTAAATTTTAAAACATACATACATATATTACACAATTTACATATATAAATTACAAAAGGTAAATACGTTAAATACGTACATTACACAATGTAATACCTAAATTATAAAACAGACATACATACATTACACAATGTATATACCTAAATCACAAAATGTACATACATACATTATGCAATGTATATACATAAATTATAAAACCTACATCCATATATTACACAATTTACATATCTAAGTTACAAAATGTGCATATGTACATTACACAATGTACATACCTAAATTACAAAATGTACATACATTACGCAACACATATACAAAAGTTATAAAGTGTACATACATACATTACACAATGTACATACTTAAATTACAAAATACCTTATATGGGATAAAGGGCTAAGTTACCCACCATCCTGGTAAAATGGGCAGAACATTATCTGCTAGTGACCCAAGTAAAAAGCGTGTATACCCTCCCCCAGCATAAGTGCTGGCATTGGGGAATGGAAAGTAAAGCATGTTTCTAGGTTTCGCAAATTTTACTTTCAAATCCTACATGTTGATTTTGATTCATGGATGTACACCACTTCTAACTACCTTCTTTCCAGTCGACCATCCGGGTCTGTTTGCAAATTTCTTCTTTCACAAAGTACAGGCCATTAGAGATAAGCTTTACAACACAATTTCAATTGAGTCGTCGTCACCATACAGTTGTGATACTGAATTTCAGTGGCAACCGTAAGCAGCATTTGAACCCGTCTCTAAGGATTTAGTACATACAATTGTCATGAAAAGTGCACCAGTCATGTGAACTTGATCGATTCCGACATAACTGCCGATTGAGTGCTTAGATCTAATATTGCCTTCACTATCTGATGTTATTAATACTTTTCTCTCATCCGATGAATTTCCATCACTGTTCAAAACTGCCATTGACATAAAGTGATTAAAAAAGAACGAATACTGATAGTCTATAATTTTTTTATACACTTAGTTATTATTTTTTGGGAAGGAGAGGGGGGGTTTATATATGCAAAGAATACTAATAATTTTCACCTCGTATGAACAGAACAGAAAAGAAAAGATCAATTGTCATATGGAAATATAGAGATCCATGTCAGTTGTTCTATGATATATCAATATTATGGTTTCAATCTGTTAAATGAAATAATAAGACAGTATTAAAAAATGTATTCATACACCCTCCTCAATTTGTTGTTTTCACTCTTATTAACATAATACTGAAGCTAAATGCATGTTAGGGATAAAATGATGACACATATTCCATGAATTCATGACACCATCTGTACTCACTTTTAAGTCTATCTATAAACAACACTGACACGCCATTGTATCATGTGCCAGTAGATCAGTGTCCATACTGTTTGTTTTTACTGTTTAATTCTAACAAACTGCACAGATCCAGAACTGCCAGCACATTATGAAACAGCAGATCTGTGTGCAGTTTGTGGGTGAGTTTGTCTTATACACAAGTATAAATACAACACAGGATATGCCATTTTAACTATAAACGTGGGAATTTAGCCCATTATATATCGTAGTAATTATTATTATTTTAAAGTCAAACAATGTTTTACAAATTAAAATATTCTATTTTAAATTGTACTTTGCAGTCAAACATTTTTGCCTGCAATGCTTCTTTCTGGAGCTAATGTGCAGCATCATTTTATATCAATTCTATAATTTCTGTATCAGCATTTGTTTCTGCTACCAAAATATTCATATTTAAAGCGATTTAATGTTTTCTCATATTAGATGCTTCTCCCAGACCCACCACCACCTTTTCATTTTAGCTGATGAATAGTCCAACTGTACCATGAGGGTTATAAGGAAAAATGCATTGCTTAATAAATAAACAGCCTGCATGAGAAAAATGGATTATTTACCATATAAACTGCTTGCAAGATAAGAACATTACAGCAAAATGAACTCTTCTTTTCTTAGCCTGAACTTGTTTTATTGAATGTCTTATTTCTACAGATGTAATAACTCTGATGAACACAAATTGGTTTTATGTTAATTCATGAGCTTTAATGTAAACAAAAAAGCTAAAACACTGCTTGTCTTTCTTTGTTTTTAATTGTAAATATATGAACAGCAAATCAAAATTTTAATTTCTCAAATAGATATTTTATTTTCCTGCAAAAAGATTAACTTCTTAAATGAGCTCACTATTACAGTTTAATTGCATGATGTGCATGTGAGTCATTGCTGTAAAATGAGATATCATTTACATGGGTGTAAAAGGCATCCATCTGTGAAGGGCACTGAATCTGTTATGTACCCACACAATGTGCTGTCAGATAGTCCAGCTGTGATGGGCATAGACCAGTCTTGTGTAACATCTTACTGGGCACAGGTTGAATATCAATTTTTTTATGTATCTGTATCATGTAAATGGATAAAACAAGGTCATAGGCCGTAGTTTGCATATTGGGCCTCACACAATATCCCACCTGGTCATCCAGTTCTGAGTTGTGAAGGAAAAAAAAACACCTGTTAAGTTCGTATACAATCTGTGGAAAGAACACTATCTGTTCCCACACAACCTGCCATCAGATTATCCAGTTGGAAAGAATATAGCCCCAAATCTGTCATCACTGACGTAGTGACAGATTATCCAGTTGTGAATGGTACAAGCCCTGACAACATCATGTTCTCCAGCTGTAAAAGTTGTAGCCAATTATCTGTCATCAAATAATGTGCTATCTAATCATCTAGTTGTGAAGGACATTGAAACTGATCTGTACAATATATCTGTCAAGGACAAGTTGAATAGTTTTATATTAAAAAAGGTATGTTTAGAGTTTATTATTAAGCAGTATTGAATAAATAAGGTAATACTGAATATTACATTGGTAAAATTGTCAGTGCACAGAGAGAAAACAATGCCAAGCAGATGATCAGTACTTTAAGGACATGTTCTATTCCCAATAAGACCAATGTAATTCATTTGTTGCAAACTGCCCCTTCATATCAGTGACCCAGGTCAGCTGACCTTTTCCATCTGACAGTTTGGGAAAAGAAGGAAATATGTATCACTCAGCATTAAAATGTAGTATACAAAAGCAATAAACTATGAATCCAACAGGCTAAAAGGAGTGACAATGAATTCTTAAAAAAGAGGGATGGAGAAAAACAGACCATGGCAGAGGCTACCAACTTTTCGCTTAAAAGTATTTTTAAGTAAATAGTAATAGATAATACATTACGAGGTACACATACAATTCTGGTATACATCTTATATAAAAGCACATGAATGTTATCCCTTTATTCCGTATGACCCTTAATACATAAAATTTTGCCATACGGACCTTATTTATTTAAGAATTTAGCCTATGAATCACATATTTGAACTAAATCACCTCCAGTTTGTTGTTCTTTTAACACAAATGTTTGCTGTTATTAATACGTTAGTCATATTTGACACATACACTTTTAAGTTGAGTTTAACTACAAATTGCACAGATCCAGATCTGCTGTCACATAATGCACAGACAGATTCGGTCTCTGCAAATGGTTAGGAGTCAGCAGTAAAACAGATCCTATGCTGCCAGCACATTATGCAACGGTAGATCAGGGTCTATGCTGCATGCCGTTGGACTCAACATAAGTGTGTATATACCACGTTTATTATCTGCATATAGGAACAGGTTTTTATTTTCATGTTAATTCATTTAGTTCTGCTAGATGTACAATTTGTTTCAGTTTGTTTCCAGACCCCAATGAAAAATCTCAAGCTGGAGTTTCTTTCCAGAACACAATAACATCTCAAGTTGGACTACAGGAAATGCATTACTATTTTAGAACAAAAAAACCTGGGCCTGTATGACAAGCCTCCAATCAAAGTACCAATAATAAGTACCAAATGTGTGACTGCGATTTTGACAACAAGCTACAGAATAAACTGTCTTTAACTTCAGTGTTTTTTTTAATTTATTTTCAAGTGAAGAAAATCCATTAAGGGTTATTAGAAATATAAGCAAATGAAAAAATACTTTAATCAATAAGAGACATCATTCATCTTAACGAAGAAGACAGATGTAGATTGTGAATGGAAATTTACACATACACCTCTCCCTTGGTAACTCACACACAATGATCACACTATAAGTGAGGGTGTGAGTTACCAAGGTACCTCCAAACTTTTTAAAAAATCCACTTAAACATAGAGAAAACTGCTGGGGGGAAGGGGGAAACTGGGATATTTAATGGCTGAGTTCTCGTTTTATAATCATGTTGATAATAGTTGTAAATAATGCACATTATCTAATGAAGTTGTTTGTAATTCTGTATAAGTTATTCTCAAAATGTCCAGCATGTGAAAGATCATTCCAATGGTTTCAAACACCATCATGTATTCACAAAAATTGCTGTGTATTATGTTTTTATGCTTTGTTGATTAGTCTGCTTCCCAGAGAGGCATTTAACAGTACAGTCAGGAGTCAAAATAGCAGTGAACTAGACCACTTTTGATACACCACCAAAGTATATTCTTTTTTTTCTCAAAACCTAGGGACATTTATTTCATTAGACAATTGTCTACGTCAAAACTCAAATTTTTGTATTGTTCAGTTACTACAATATTGATGTCATGATTTCATTGTAAGTAATAGTGAAACTTTTTATCATTCTTGAAGATATCTCTAAGTGCCAGTTCAAGAATTCTCTGAAACTCAATTGCTCACAATAGTCCTTAACTGTAAAACCTTGCTCTTTATTTTTGCTTGGTTGCCATGCTATTTTTGATCAGAGTTATAGATGAGTCGTTAATTTAAGGTAGTTTAATTATATTACATACCAATAACATTTTATGACAGCATTCAATTGAGTAACTGAAGTGAGTTCACCTGACATACTACCGGGGCTGCTAGATTTGAAGAATGTAGGATTTGCATGCCTTTTAACTTTTTTTTTATTCGACTTCCTTTATTTGATTAAAAAGACATAATGTAATAAAACAAAAGAAGAAAAGAAGCCAGCTTTTAATTCAGTGCCACAATACAAAAATACTTCCATAAATCCGCTATCAAAACACAACCAGCACTTAATTGGGTTATCAGAGAAATGCTGGCAGACAAAGCTGTTATGGTAGATTGACACATTTAGCGTTTAAATACACATTGCATTTATGATGATTACACTTAAGTGGAACACAAATTTCACTTAATAAAAATTATTTAATTGGCATTTAAATATTATTATACTCTCTGTTACGGATCAATGCCATCTCACCTCTGTGTGTGTTTAAGTCTAAGATTCAGGGAATGTGGATATGTGAGAAAGCTTGCCAGTAGCTTCTCGTGGGTCAGTGGTTCTTTCCTCGGATTTCCCGGTTTCTTCCTCCATCATTAATACTGGCCGCCATGTATAGCCTATCGTGTGCTGAAAAATGACATTAAGCCAAACAACAACAACACTATACTTGTCTCATTTTCATTGATCAAAATTTCCTTGAATATCTTTAATTATGGTTTACTAAGAAAATGTCATTTGGAAAGAAAATAAAACCAATTATATGCTAATTAAAATTTACATGTCATATCTACCGTTTCCAACCGTAAAATGAGTGATATATCAATGTTTAAGTTACCAATTTTGATCATGCTTTTCTTAAAGTTCAAGAAGTAGGAATCAAATATTTTTGGCATTTTCTGGTTTTAAAAAATGAGATCCATGCCTGCCCCTGCATTGTAAGTGGGTTTGTGAGTTATCATGGTGCAAATTATTGAGGGAGTGCTGTATATTCAAGCTGTAGTAGGGGGGGGTGTCTTGGAAAAGATTGATGCACATTGCTGACACCTTGTCTATTAATGTTGGTGTTTAAATAATACATATAAGCATGAACCTAAACCTTAAAAGTCTAAACTTCAACATTTGTTGCATCTGTGTAAGTTATAATGACACTTCATTTATTAACACTGGAATGAGGTGGTCATTACTGGATGAAACTTGAGAAAATATTCAAAATCACTGATCTCTGATGTGTGTATACATTAACCCTATATAAGGTGGTATGTAAGGCCATCTTGCACATTTGAATAAAGGTTTCAAGCCTTGTAGTACATTGACATCTCATAATGGCATTTAAGGCCATTTGAATGTAGGTTTCAAGCCTTGTAGTACATCGACATCTCATAATGGCATTTAAGGCCATTTGAATGTAGGTTTCAAGCCTTGTAGTATATCAACATCTCATGATAACATGAGGTTTCAAGCATAGCATTAAATTGATATCATTTCTGTCAATTCTAAGTGCATGATTTGGTCATTTTCTCAGACATGAATTAAAGAACTGCACACGTGCCTTGATATGGATTTGTTTGCTTAGAATTGGTACTTTATCAGTCAGGTTTGTCATGTGCTTTTATCTACTGGTAGCATACGACTGTTACATAAATAGGTGTTGCAATTTAAAATGACTATGAACACAGCTTGATGGCTTTATGGTACCCAAGGCAGAAACCAATATCTAAAAATATTTTGGGACCCTGGTTAGTAGTTATATTAAAATTTCTGTTACGCTACCAACCTCCTGGACTGAACATGTGCCTTTAGAACTATTGTTCTTGTGTTTTCATCACCCTTATTTAGCACATGATGTTACATATGGACAACATTATAAATGTAAAGGAAGAACACAAAAAAACATCTGCAAGAATCACTGACTCTTGGGAAGCTTCTGGAAGCTTTCTCATATACCCACATTGGCTAGGCACAAGCTTTCTCATACATCCTCACTGGTCTAGCCCAAGACACAAACCTATGCAGAGGTAAGATGGCAGCAAGTGGTAAAAGCAAATGCTTTATACCCCTCTGATAGCCAGAGCCCCACCTTAAAAAATGTCATTACAAGGAATGGAACTTGGGACTGGAGAAGGTGAAATGCAGGATTGTTGCCACTGCACTATTCTAGGTCTTGCACCTGTCTGTATCTGTTGGAATATGAGCTGGTGATATGTGAAAATCAAGACAAAAGACTCAATAAAAATTGTGTATTTAAGTATACTTGACATTCAGCACTCAGTATTCATTTGCAAGCATCATAGAATATTTTTTCTCAAAAGAGATTGTTATGCACTGTTGCAGTGTAAACAAACGATGTCCAGAGTATTGTAGGGACTTTTCTTTGTTTAAGAGTCAGGGTTTGGATCCGTTCAATAAGATCACTTTATTACTCAAGATCTAGGCCACTGTGTTTTGTCTTTCTTCTCTCCTTTTCCAAAAGTGTAACTTTTCTTGCCTTTCTTTCCACCAAAATTTGGTCTGGAAACCTGGAAAGATAACAAAACAAAGCCTTAGTTTCCTTTGATATAAACTTATATGGACTTTTTTCTTTGAAAATACAATTTTTTTATGCTCATATCATTTGGTTTCAAGGTAGATGGATTGTAAGTTCTAAATACTTAACTCTAGCCATTCCCCTGTGTACAAAATGTTTATGCATGACTGGTTATAAACACAAGTGTGAACAAAGTAAAATAAGGTCTGAATAATGATGAGAGAGAGAGAGCAGCAAAGCCTCAAACAGAGCCGCTGAGTTAATACAACAATGCAAGCTGCTGCCAAAATCTGTGTTGCTACAACTCACGACTATTGTTACAATGAGTTGAACCGAATTTTCCAAGACATGCCCTAGGTTTAAAAAGGCACAATTACATCACAATTTTAGCATGAAATAGAAAGAAAAAGAAACAAAATGACTGAATAACCTGAATATGAGAATGTTTTTTATTTAAAAAAGTACCATGAATGGCACATAGTTTACCCATCACATGTTTAATACTACTCTGTGTAGGCACTTGTTGGGTATATATGCAAAACAAACCCTCTTTATCATTGTATGAACTGTAAATCTTCAAAATAGCAGCAGTTATAGAGTAGCAAACAATATACAGACTGGTTTATAACAAAATACCAGTCACACAAGCTGAAAATTCAGTTATAGTGACTTAGCATAGATATCATTGACTTACTCTCCTTGAGATGCATCCATATTCCGAAATGTATGTGAGAATTGGATAAAGACACTGAGGTTGTAATGAAAAGTCAGTTAAAAATCCCCATGACTCAAGCATTAAAATTAGGTCACTCTAACCTAGTTTTGGTATCATTATATTACTTTTTTGAAAGTTTATCTTTATATCAGTTATCATGTGTGCAGGGGAACCAAATACTGAGAGCATCACAAACTGCTGAAAAACAAGTTGCAAAAGCATGAAAACTGGGTCAAAGTGACCTGGTTTTGGTATGGTTGAGTCATTCTCAATGAGTTAGTTTCATATATTAATTATTATAAGGTCTAATAGAGTCCAAGATATAACTTTTAAATATCATATCTTAACTAATTAACAACATAAGATTTGAATGTCGTACTATAAGAGGCAAATATAGTAACATTTGAGAACTATAGTTGCTGTTGTGCATAGTTAATATTTCAATATTTGAATTAATCTACTGTAACTCTATATTAATAAAACATTTAAATGCTTGTCATGGTAGGTAGTGTGATAATCAAAACAATGAACTGGAAAGGTGGAGGATTAATTCTTAAGGCCATAAATTGTATTTGGAATAACTCTTTTTCTGGGTGTCCACATCCTCTTCCAAAACTCTTAATTGTAAATGTCTCAAATTACACCAATATTTGTTCTAAAAGGATGTAAATAACGACTGATGTTTTATTCAAGCTTTTGAGGTAAAAAATATTTTTTCCCATCCTGTCTCTAGTCCCAATGACTATACATCTCTGACTGTCCTCTAGAAATGGACAGGACAGATGGATACATATTCTGTTCCTATATATCCATGATATTATCCTCTATTTAGACAGGACAGATGGATTCCTATATACGCATGACTATGACTTCTGTAAATGGACAGGACAGATGTGAGGATTTCTATATACCCATGACTATGACTTCTGTAAATGGACAGGACAGATGGACAGATGTGAGGATTCCTATATACCCATGACTATGACTTTTGTAAATGGACAGGACAGAAGTGAGGATTCCTATATACCCATTACTATGACTTTTGTAAATGGACAGGACAGAAGTGAGGATTCCTATATACCCATGACTATGACTTCTGTAAATGGACAGGACAGATGGACAGATGTGAGGATTCCTATATACCCATGACTATGACTTCTGTAAACAGACAGGACAGAAGTGAGGATTCCTATATAACCATGACTATGACTTCTGTAAATGGACAGGACAGATGGATAGATGTGAGGATTCCTATATACCCATGATTATGACTTCTGTAAATGGACAGGACAGATGGACAAATGTGATTCCTGTATTCCCCTATGACTTCTGTAACTGTTCAGGATAGATGGACATACATGAGGATTTTGATATACTCTTGACTCTATCTTTTATAGATGGATAGACATGAGGATTCCTATTTACCCTATGACTCTATCCTCTAGAGTGGTATGGGAATAAAATACTAGGAAAGTAATCATGTTACACAAACACCATACCATTCCTTTCAATGCCAAACTGTCTTAAGAAAAACTTTCATGAATGGCTACAATTCTACACTGACCAATGATTAATGGGAGTGTTGCATGACCCTGCAGCCAACAGTACACGACAAGTTGGATTAAACATAGAACTTGTCCAAAGACAAAGAAACAAGAAACAGGTTACAGACCTCCTTTACCGCAAGGCTTGGACATATATATGCATACAACGGCATCACCCTTTGATCTCAGTGCATGAAAAAAATGACCTAAATGTAACACCTGATCAAAGTGTGTCAGACAGATGGAAGGATGGAAATGTAAGTTTAATACTCCACATTCATTGTATGGCATAAACATGGTTTGCAGCTAGATCTAATTACTTTCAATTCTACATGCACAAACTCTTATAATTCTAATACATGCTCTCTTTCTATAAGTTTGTGTCTCTCCCTCTCTTAAGACACACACAGGATTCATTTTGCAATAATATCCAAAGATATGTACATTCTTGCCCTTTTTAGACTTCATTTCTTTCATTGGATCAAAGTAAACAACTGGCTTGTCATTTGATGCTGCAAAAATAAAACAAAATCATCCAATTAATTACTTAAAGATTTATTATAAATACAAATGTACTGATTTTAAAGAGACTAAATCTGTCAAACTTAAAAAAACTACAAGGGGACTATAATTTAGATACATAATTTTCATCCTCTAGTTTTTAAATAAAAAAGGTGTCTACAAAAAAAGGTGAGGGGCTCCATAAAAGTATTACAAACTATATCTAACCCAATAATGACAGACTTTATAACTGAGTGACTAAATGTTGAATTTGACATATTGTTTAATGATGATGTATGCCTCAAAAATGTTCATTGTAACATGTTTCTGGAAATATTAGTTTGAGTTAAAAAGTTAAAGGCTTGATAGAAACCAATTTTTAAGTAAAGTATGTTTCTTGGATGATACACAATCATGATACACAATCATGATACACAATCATGATACTTTATAAGTATATAGCCAATAATCATTAAGAAGGACTGTAATTAATAGTGAGACAAAATCATGAAATGAGACTAATTAATAGTGAGACAAAATCATGAAATGAGACTAATTAATAGTGAGACAAAATCATGAAATGAGACTAATAGTGAGACAAAAATCAAGAAATGGGACTAATTATCAGTGAGACAATCAAGAAATGGGACTGTCATGAACAGAGATACAGAATCATGAAATAAGACTAATTAATAGCAATAAAGAATCATGAAATGGGACACTAATATTAAACAGAATCATGAAATGTGACTAATAGTGAGACAATCATGAAATGGGACTCTTATTAATAGTGAAACAAGATTATGATATAGGACTCTAATTAATACTGAAACAGGATCATGAAATGGGACTCTAATAGTGATGTGATCATGAAATGGGACTCTTATTAATTGTGAAACTGGATCATCATATGGGACTCTAATAGTGAACTAGAGTCATGTAATGAGACTTTATTAAAACTGAAACTTGGTCATGAAATGGGAATCTATAGTAAAACAATCATGAAATGGGACTCTAATATTGAAATAGGATCATGATATAGAACTCTAACAGTGAAACAGGATCGTGAAATTGGACACTATTTAATAGAACAGGATCATGTTGTTGTTGTTGTTGTTGGGTTTAACACCATTTTTCAGCACAAGATAGGCTAAACATGGCGGCCAGTATAATTGGTGGAGGAAGAACCCTGTAAAACCCTGGGAAGAACCAACAACCCACGAGAAGCTACTGGTAGGCTTTCTCATGTACCCATGTTAGCCAAGCTTGAGACTCGAACTCAAACAGGCAGCAGGATCATGATATGGGACTCTATTTAATAGTGAAACAGAATCAATAAAATCATTAATATCTTATGCAAGACTCGAACTCATGCAGACAGCAGGATCATGATATAGGACTCTACTTGATAGAAGAAACAGGATCATGATATGGGAGTCTATTTAATAGAAGAAGCAGGATCAAGATATGGAAGTCTATTTAATAGAAAAAACAGGACCATGATATGGGAGTCTATTTAGGATCAAGATATGGAAGTCTATTTAATAGAAAAAAACAGGACCATGATATGGGAGTCTATTTAATAGAAGAAGCAGGATCAAGATATGGAAGTCTATTTAATAGAAAAAAAACAGGACCATGATATGGGAGTCTATTTAATAGAAGAAGCAGGATCAAGATATGGAAGTCTATTTAAAAGAAAAAACAGGACCATGATATGGGAGTCTATTTAATAGAAGAAGCAGGATAATGATATGGGAGTCTATTTAATAGAATAAACATGATTAGGTTATGGGAGTCTATTTAATTGAAGAAGCAGGATTAGGATATGGAAGTCTATTTAATATAAGAAACAAGATCATGATATGGGAGTCTATTTAATAGAAGAAGCAGGATCATAATATGGGATTTTATTTAATAGAAGACAAAATAAAAAAAAATCTTTAATATCTTACGCATGATATAACTATCTACAAACCTTGAACTAGTTTCTCTTTGGCTTGTGTGTAGTCATATGGAACAAATCCTGTTTCATCTTTCTGAGCATTATCATTTACTTTTGTCTTTTTCTTTTTCTTTTTCTTTGGCTCCAATTCATCAACTGATACTTCTGTTTTTGTTGTGGTCTCTGTTGTATTATCTGTAACTTGGTTTTTCAGCTTTAATTTTATCTTCTTTTTGCTTGGCATCTGAAAATATGTATCTAGGATAATAACCTATAAACAAGATACATCTTAAAATAATCAAGTTCATCCATATCTTTTTTATTGTCGTTTTTATTGTCGTTTTTGTTGTAGGTTTAAAGCCATTTTTAAGCACAAGATAGGCTAAACATGGCAGTCAGTTTAACTGGAAAAATAACCCAGGAAAACCCAGTAAGAAACTACTGACCAACAGGAAGCTCCTGGCAAGCTTTCTCAAATACAAACAATGGCAGAGACTAGACTTGAACCTTTGTAGACATAGATGAGATGGCAGTGATAAGTATTTTGTTTTTAAGAAGCTGATCCATAGACAATATTTTTGTTGCTAGAGTCTTTTTGTACAGATTACTTTTTATTATATATTTGATAATTTTCCTGTTGCAAAAATTAAAGTTATAAAGATCATATCATTTTAACATCAGAAAATAATGAATTAAGTGCATTAACTAGAAATCAATTGAACTGTATGAAATATTCTGAGTGTGTGCATGAGTGATTTAGATTTTAATGTAGCTTTAACAATATTTCAGTTATATCTCTACAATGACTGTGGTGTAGCAGTTTATAGTGAGGTCTAGCACTGAAGCATCATATCTCACCCAGTCGCTTTATCCTGATACCTGGCCAACCAGTCATAACACCAGACTCTTATGCTGAGTGCCAATCAAGGCAACTTCTAGTGCCGTCTTTATAAGTCTTAGGTAAGACTTAATATTGTTCTTACCTACCACCTCTACATAGACCATATCAGTACAGCAGTTGATATTCTTCTTTAAGTCTGCCCAAGTTTTAGTAGGTGTAATAAAATAGTATGTACTGTCAACTTGAAAAGCATTCCCACTGTAAGCAATACCCAGATGGATATAATAAAATGTAATTCTTGCTATTTTCTTTTGTATATTGCTGACTTAACTTTTTCTGAGGCAGATTTTCCCTTTCACATACAAAGTGTTTTCACTTGCTGAACAACGTTTCAAGATAGCATAAATGCATCAGCTTGATCATGCATATGTTTTGCATGAAAACATGCAGATTAAAGCATCTAAGGTTCTACGGTAAAGTGGATCTAGTTCCCTAACCAGCTCCAATATGAATCTAATATGAAAACTTTGATTCTGACCCAAACCCAGACAAACCAATAGCCAGATTTTATGGCAACAATCATTATTTTGTATTTTTGCTGTAAATATTTTTTTAAAATTCAATTTTATGAAAGATTTTGTTTAATGAGAGAATATGATTGTGACAAAAATTTGAACTCTTATTGATCTTGCTAATGAGGTGTATGGTTAA
The DNA here is from genome assembly GCA_016746295.1 of Potamilus streckersoni. Lineage (NCBI taxonomy): Eukaryota > Metazoa > Mollusca > Bivalvia > Unionida > Unionidae > Potamilus > Potamilus streckersoni. Next base: position 1,381,059 of record JAEAOA010001866.1, read on the forward strand.
AAGACCTTGAGCACAAAGAGCACTGCAAATGGTACACTCATCTTTGGGCCTTTTCCCACTAATAACCTTGATCTTTAAGATAGAGATCTGGCTACTGTACAATAAGTGGACATGGGTTAAGTTTCATCAACAGATCTTTAGGAATTAAATAGTAACAAAACAGATCACAAACTCCATTATTGCTTGGCATGACATTGATCTTGAGGTAGTGGATATGCCTGAATACAGATACAATTCAAAGAATTACATTTTCTTTTGCAGTGACCTTCAGCTAGTGGTTCATAATCAGCAATGCAAGTCACAGGATTAATATTTTTCTTGCTGAGGCCTTGCTCTTCAGGCAGGGTGTTGGCTATGGTTGACAACTGTACTCATAAATAATGGGAAAAGTTTAATGGAAATCTCTCCAACTGTAAGAAAGTTACAAAAAAAGAAGGGTTGACAACTGTACTGTTGTGTCATGATAAATACTGGGTAAAGTTTAATGGAAATCTCTCCAACTGTAAGCAAGTTACAAAAAAAGAGGGGCCCTGAGTGGCCGAGTGGTCTAAGGTGCCCACTGTTCCAGACCACTGCCATCTCACCTCTGTCTGCATGAGTTCCTCCACCATGTATAGCCTATCTGTGCTGAAAATGGCATTAAACCCTACAATAACAACAAAAAAGCAAATATTAACAGATATATAGACAACAGCATAGCATAATACCCCTGTCTTGAGACAGGGATACAAAAATGGGTATAAATGACGTTTCAATGATTCACAAAGCACTAATTTAAGAACTTTTAAATAAAACCAGATATTTTATATGTCTTTCACTTGATGACATGTACACTGCTGTATTATACATTTTGGTTTAGTTCAGTTTTCATCAAATGTATTACATCAACAATTTATGTTCAGTCTTTCAATGTTTTGCTGTGTACTATACTTTTTTGATCACTGAGCACCACTCAAAGGAGTGACCAAAGACTGCTGAAATGAGTAAAACTGCAATTTTGAATCCTTAAAGGAAGAATGTTTATTTACTAAAATATGAAAGTATTTTCTCAAGCTTATTATTCTACCTAGAATTGTTGTTTGACATCTTTCCCTAGGAAAAGTGTTATGAAGTGTGTTGAATAACAGTATGATGAGGCTATTGATGCAGCCAGCAGTAATTCGATACCCTTTTTATCTCATTCCTACATGTGGTGCAGTTTGCGCATGTAAGAAAGTAATGTGAAATATACCAATCATACATCAATGGAAACAGACACTTTTGACTGAATTATATACAGAAAATTCTGACCTTTGGATAGTATTTCTATTTGTCTATTATTTAAGCCTACCTGGAATCGTAATGGAGTTTCTGCATGATCATTATCAGTGGGAAGCTCTCTTTTGGGTCTTTTGACAGCAGGTTCTGTGGAAAAAATAATTATCAGGTTTAAATGATTTTCAAAATTCTTCTTGTCTTCCAGGCCATCAATGCAACAATTATTTTGTGTTATTTGCTTAGAAATCAGAATCTATGATATGTATTGATGTGGGTTAGGAAAATTCCATTTTCTAGAATTATAGTTTATCAATAGGCTTTGCCAAGAAATGTGTGCCCAAGGTTGTGACTTATATTCATCACCAGTTCATTCTTTTTCTCAAATTTTCATGATGAAAACTATTGGTTTAAAACTAAATGGAGACCAAGTGGTGTGGCTAAAGCACTGATAGTACAAATTACTGATTTAAAATTAATGACTCTTTGAAACGTGCATATAATATTTGGTTTACATCAAATTTATGAATTCAGTGTAAACATACAATTATGGCTAAAATTGTGGGAGACAACTAGAACCAACAAATAAATATCAGACACTATAAACACATGTGCATGATGATGTCATACAAATAAGTGTAGCAATGCATCAATTAAAATGCTATTGTGACATCATGTAATGCAGGATAACAGATGTGTGCCATAACAGCCATATATGATATAGGACTACATCAACTCACCAGGTAAGATAACAGCCACAGGTGAAATAGGATAACAGCCACATGTCATGTAGGACAATAGCAATATCCCCATGTGAGGTACCATAACAGAGACATGTGACTAAGGTATAGATTTTTTAGAAGGATCATTCTGCCAGATAAACATAAGCAAATGCATGCAAATCCACTCTTTCTTTCCCACAATTTATCAAAATAAGGGAATTTTCTGATCCCTGACAATGGTTTTAATCAATTAAAATTAAAAGGTAGGAGATGGGTTTAGAAAATGAAAGGTTTACTATGTTTTTCTAACAAGGAACAAAAGTCAAATAAATTCCTCATTCCTATAAAATAATTAAAGTATTAGCTACAATTGTGATTGTGTGCCATCTTACCAACAATAATCATTTTTTTGGAGGGAGGCAAATAAAACAACAATTATATTTTAAGCAGCTTTTGTCAGGATAACATCCAAGGTGAAAATCACAGTAAAAAGACAATCAGTTCTACAAGACCAAACCATGGATTAATTTAACAAATCTGTGACATGACATATTCAAACTGCAATATTTTGCAGCATGTTTATTGCCAATACAATGTCCTTTTCTCAATGTGTTGTCATTTACTTTGTTACCATATTACTAAATTACAAGAGGCCCTTGTCAACCTGAGATTGCTCACCTACCTGACAACTGCCAAAGAGACAAATAAATGAGCACAGATTACCAAAAAATCTGAGCCATGAGAATTCTTATGGTAGAAATGTCTTCAAATACTGCATGCATATTGCATATGAAAACAACATTTGTTGAATATTATTAAAAGGTCTTTATCTCAGCATGTTTCCAGTAAATATTTTGTCAAATTCTGTTAAGCAGCTTACTGAGATAATATCTCATTTTTCTTTATATTTATTTTGCAAAGGAAGCCATATTTTGAAGGTGGTTCAGCATCACTCGTACAAACTGGAAATCCATTTATGCCATAATTTGTTCAATCTAATTATTTATTTTTAGAAATTGCATCCTTAACTAAAGGCAAAGGAGAACCATTTGTAACAATTTGAAAGCCATTAATGCAAGGATACTTCAAACTTCAAAATTGCCTAAATTATGCTCAGCAGATTTTGTAAATAAGTTGTTTAAAGGTCTTTTTTAAAAGAAAAAATTTATATAAGTGGCCATATTTGATTATCAATGGCATTTTTTTCAGAAACAAGAGTTCTCCAAAGTTACTGGCTAAAAAGAATTTCTAGACCATTTTTATTTTGAACAATTTTTACAAGAATACTTACCCACTCTTAGGAAAATATACTCCATTACCCCATGAATCCCTCCCTCCTGAAAAGTCTACTCTATCATCTATATATATATATATATATATATATATATATATATATATATATATATATATATATATATATATATATATATATATATATATATATATAAAACACATATAGCCAAAGGGAAGAAACTCTAACACTTTACCTCCCTTACTACTACCAGGTGGTAAACCATCACCAAAAAATGTTTACCAGTTTTAAGTAAAATGACACATCAACTTGGATGCTTGCATCTTTGGGTAGATCTGGGCAGGATTTATAATAATCTGATACGTAAGTATTCTTTGAGAAACATTTATTAAAATATTTGCTCTCTCTACTGAATACATTTTAGGATCACATAAACATCAGCAGAACAGGTATTAGAAGGAGAAATGCCCAAATCCCACCTCTCCTTCAGGAAATCCTTAGAAAAAGAATGGCTGGATACTGTATATGAAGAATAACCTGCTCTTGTAACAATATAGCAGCACAATGTATGGTCATGTAACCAATGACAATCATGCAAAGATATGAAGAAAAAAAAATGAATTCATCATACCAAAAACATTTTGGGCAAATCCAGCAAAATCGCTAAATATTTGCAAATAAGGGAGTTGTGCTAACATCAAATAGTTTTGGTAGTCATCTAGTCCACAGTCACAGGGTCTCTCATATTTAAGTCTTGTCTCTAAAAAATTAGGTCAAAATGACAAAAACTTCATAAAGTCGACTGTGCATGCCAGCAATGAGCTTTATTATGTCTTGGATCAAAATGTTGCAATCGAATATGAGGCCTGCAGAAACAGATCTAATCTCAAGGTCACAAGATTTATCCAATCTTTTGTGAGTTCAGAGCATATTGCTGTACACATCAGCCATGATGTTATGGTTTGAGCAGTTATATTCTCTGTACTGTTCTTCACCAGAAGAAAGACATGTAATCACTGAAGAGAGAATGCATAACCCATTTAGGAAGCAGGCTGAAAGATTATGGCATGTTAAAACTGGCTAGCTGGTCTGATAGATCTTTGTTATGGTCATCATACCTCAAAGTGTCTGCATATTCGATGAGCTTTGCATAGTCATCTGAGCTGATTCAAAGAGCAACAAGTCAGTCAACTGTGGGATTGAACTGAGTGGGACATAACTTTTGACCTTTGCACAAGTCTCTGAAAAAATTCACTTCCCCTAATAAGTCTCCAAAATGCCTCCTCGATTTGTGAGATTCTTTCCACAACTGAAATTCCTTTCTTCACAAGGCTATCCCAACCAGGTGTGAAGGAGATGTCTAGGTCAGGAATGAACCACCTCGTCTAGGGCAGGAATGAACCACCTCGTCTAGGGCAAGAATGAACCATCTCGTCTACGGCAGGAATGAACCACCTCGTCTAGGGCAGGAATGAACCACCTCGTCTAACGCAGGAATGAACCACCTCGTCTACGGCAGGAATGAACCACCTCATCTACGGCAGGAATGAACCATCTCAGAATTGTGCTTTTTGTGCAGGTTTTGCATCATCAGGATTTTTCTGGGAATTTCTATCACTAGATTGAGCAGTATGTTTACTCAGGACTTGTCACAAAGAAGAGGACAATTAGAATCTCTATGCAGTCTTGACCATCAATATCTAGCAGGTGGGTAGGCATAGGTCCCAAACCCTTCTTAACTTACTGATATTGCATACATGATGACCTACAATGATATTCAAAGGTTTTGGGAGGCCTTGGTGTTCTATATTCATAGTATCCAGCAAAAGCTCAAAACCTGTTAACATCCAGTTGATGGGTAACCACCAAGTGGTGATAAAGGGGGAGAATGGGTAAGAGTTCCTTCCCTACATTATATACAAATGCAAAAAGAAAAAAATTGGACAAAGGATGGATTTAGGAGGTGGTGAAGTTTATTTACAAATTTTCATGTGATTTGGGAAGTATTTAAAGGAGAAATTTAAATAGTCCCACACCAGCTTTAACTAAATATTAATTTGCTTTTCTTATATAATTATAGGTGATAAAAGGTTTCTTCTTTTGAATATTTTATTTTCATGTCTCTAATTTTAATATTTTCACTGAAACACAACTCAACATGTTTATATCAGTGAAAACCATTTCAAATGTATATTCTTCCCATACCAGGGTTTTTATGACATAACCTAATGACAGTATTAATTAAATGAATTCAGTTGGAAGGGGGGGACATTACCATGTGCAAAAAAAAAAAGATATTTTGAAGAGCAAATACAGACAAAAATCTTGAAACAATTAAAATTAATATTCCCAACTTATTAATCTGTGGATAGCTTGTGTTGTGCAGGTGGAAATTTTAATAGCTAGTGTTTTAAGCTTTTAAGATTGAAGAAATCAAAGAACCAAGCTAACCAAGAGAAAACTATTAGCCTTGGATGAGCAGCTAATAAATAAATTTGCTTAAGTAAATATGGAAATAAATTACCTGATGGTGCTTCCAAACTGTCTGATTTGTCCTCTGTTTCTTTTCTTTTGACACTTGAACCTTTAAGCAGCCAGAATCTTTCTTGCTGCTGCAAGTATGAAATTACTTTTCCCATGAAATAGTTTTCATAACTACTTCCATCACATATAATTGTGTGTGTGTGTGTGTGTGTGTGTGTGTGTGAATACTGGACATGGTGCTGATAAAAAGGTAATTTCTACACTTGAAAAGGAAAAGAATCGCAAAACAACTTTTGAAATACAAAGGCTTATAAACAACATATATTACTACAAGATCAAATATGAGATACAAGTGAAAGATGTTTACACACACACACACACACACACACACACACACACATATATATATATATATATATATATATATATATATATAATGCAAGCTAAAGAAAAGTAACATAATTTGTAAAAATGTGAACTTATTATATCTGACACACTAAATAATATTTTATTTCTAAGGTGCTAATTTTAAATTATACAGCAGCAAATTACCAATCTCCTAAGTCCCCAGCAATATTTTGAGTTACTAGGCTATGGTTTTACATGTCAATTACTCACAACAGCTGAAATAAAGACCCAAAAGAATCCCAATATCCATGATGTGGGATGATCACACTGATTGCTATTCATGTCACTAATAATTCTAAGATGGCAGATACCTATTATCATGTTGCATACATAGTTTAACATCAATGTATCTTCCCATTCCAAACCTGAGACCCAAGTAAATTCTCAACAGACTTGTGTAGTTGTAAGAACATAGACCAATGAAAACTATCTACCAACAATTATATTGTGTTAATTTTATATATTTTACTATGGTCTAATACAAATCTTTTCCAAAAGGTCATTTTTAAACTTGTCCGAAATCTTGATGATGTTGGGAATCATACCATCATACTCTTGACTAATGTGATCATTGACTGGTACACAATCCTACCCTCATATTACTGATGTCATTCAAGTAACCACTGATTGGTATAGTTCTTGTAATTGTTGTTGTAGGGTTTAATGCCATTTTTCATAATAAGGTAGGCTATACATGGCGGCCAGTATAACTGGTGGAGAAAGAACCCAGGTAAACCCCAGAAAAAAACACTGACCCGTAAAAAGCTACTGGCAAGCTTTCTTACATATCCACACTGCCCAAACCTGAGACTTGAACCTACCCAGACAGATGTGAGATGGCAAAAGTACCCCTTATTTTGTTGATTTCATTCAAGTGACCACTGACTGGTATACAAACTATCCCTCATTTTGTTGTCATTTAAGTGACCACTGGCTGGTATACAACTACCCCTCATTTTGTTGACATCATTCAAGTGACCACTGACTGGTATACAAGCACCCCTCATTTTGTTTATTTTCATTCAAGTTACCACTGACTGGCATTACAAACTATCCCTCATTTTGTTGATGTCATTCAAGTGACCATTGACAGATAGAGACATCTCTATTTAATGCACACTTATGATTAGTTACTTCAGTGAGTGTTTTAAAAGTGTTTATGTGGGTGTAATGCATTAAAAACAAACCTTATCTAAATTAGTATTTTCTCTTACATCTGATGACTCTATGTCCTCTGGCAGCAAAAACTGGAAATTAAGAAGTAACAATTATTAGATGTAATATATGGTATACATTCTATAAATATATATATATATATATATATATATATATATATATATATATATATATATATATATATACAAATAAATATATATTTTATTTGAGTTGTAACAAACAAGAGAGGGAGAGAGAGAGAACAAGAGAGAGAGGTGATGAGGAAATGAATGTCACAGTTTGCATAACGTTTTATTTATGATGATTTAACATGGCATTTTTATATTGTCACAATACTGCTTTCATCCATATGATGCAAAACATTACAATCAATAAGCAACTAACATGACAATTTACAACTCATAAACAGTTAACTCTACAATTTACTATTAATAACAGACTCAATTCACACAAAATGCTTGTGACATTTCTGTATTCATCATTCTAGGCATAATTACCCATCTCCCAAACAAAATACGCTGTCATATTTGACCAAAGAAAAGGCATCCAACTTATGCACTCCTAATATAAGTTTACAGTCAAATGTTAAGGTCACTGAAGCTGTATAAATTTCCACTTGCCATTAAAAACAGAATTCAGTTGACTTACTACAACAATGAATTTTTCTATGAATTTAATTTATACAGTAAAAAAGTTTCATGTGTATATCTGCTGATAAAACAATGGTTTTGTCTTGCTTGTCAACAGTGTTACAATATCTTTAAAAAAAAATAAACACATAATTCAAGTATCGACAGTCAAGAATGTTGTTGACAAAAATTCTATCACCACAGTGATAACTATGTTGCACAATTTGCTTACCAATGACAAGCAAATTATGTGTTCAAGACAAAGAAAAATGCATACCATTTCAAAAGGACTGGCAAATAAAGCCTTGATCTTTGCTGCCTTCTTTTGTGCACTGGTCATTTGCTGCGATTTTATAAGTTTCTGAAATATAAAAAGTTCCAAAGAACTCAAGAAGAGAAACTCGACAAAGATTTAAATTTTGAATTACAGAATACACGTTTAACTTATTTTTTATTCATCTAGACAATCAGATAGTGAAAGGTTTGTAACTAACTATAAACAAGCATCGCTCAAAGGAAAAAGTGTTCTACAGTCCCATAAAATGTCCAGTAAATCAAGACAAATTCATTTCTTCTTTATAATTGTTTAGTGTTATACCTGTCTCCAATATTCTTGAGCAGTACGATTTTCAAATGAGCCACTCTGGCAGCCATGTTAGATTTAGGAACATCAACATATTCATTAGAAGACTTGCTGTGGAATCTCAATGTCAATATGACCATCCATTCAGGAGAAAAGAATGAAAGGTTTTCAACATGTTCGCTGCGGAAACCAAACTGTATGTTGTTGGGCATCATTTTCATTTAGAACCAACATGATATCGTTACGAATCCTGCTGATAAAAACCATAAGTCATTATGACCATCAATTCTGGTGTAGAAGATGGGTGCCAAGGCATATTCTATGTCAGATCAGCACGATTTTGATTTAGTACCAATTAGATATCATAATTAGTCTTTTGATGAAAACTCCACGTTGAGATAACTTTACATTTAGAAGTAACAATAAGAAGATATTCAAGGCGGCTTCCACAGTGGCCACACTCCATGTCAGGTCAAATTGGCACTACTTTCATTAAGTACCAAACAAACCAAAAGAAGTCTTCTGGTGAAAACCCAATGCTGAGATGACTCTCCAGTATTATCATTTTTCAAAATGTCAGCTTTGGCTGCCAAACTGAACCCACCAAAACCTCATTCTGAGGTGACTTTCTGTTCAGGAGGAGTGACAATAACAAGATTTTCATGATGGTTGCTGTGGTGAACCATACTGGATCTCATACTGGTACCCTTTTCATTTAGGATAAACCTAACATCACAAGAAGTTTGGGTTTGGATTCAATTGGTGGTTTACAGCTCAGCAACACAAGTAGGCTATTTAACGGAGAGGCAATTGGAGTCAAGTGCATTGCCCATGTACACTCACTGGTAGCTGACCGAGACTGATCCAATGGTATGATTCAAACTTGGTACTGAGTAGAGTATGCTAATCACTGATCCAGTGTGTACTCCCTCATCCTAAGTCTTTCAAGTGGTGTAGCAATAACAAGAATGATAGCTGTACCCGATGTACGAGTGGCACCATTTTTTCATTTAAGACCAACTCGACTTTCCTACAAGTGGAGTAGTGGTCTAAAGATTTTCAGAATGGCTGTCATGGTAACCATAATGGTTGATAGCACCATATTCATTTAGGATTAACTAGACATCATTATAAATCTTTTAGTGAAAATCCCATGCTTATATGGAGTAGTGATAAGCATATTTTCAAGAGAGCTGCTTTGGTGACTATTCTGCACATCTAACCATCACCATTTTCATTTAAAACCAACTAGACTTTGCAAAGAATGTGACATAAAGCTTCATGGCAATCCTCCAAGTTATTCAGGATTAGTTGTAATAACTTGTGCTAAAAGATGGATAAAGACGAACAAGGGATGACAGACAAAAGGCCATCACTGAGGGTATTCTAGTCTATGACTTTTGCAGCTAAAAATGAAATAATTGAATATCTTTATGTGTGTGTATGCTTGTGCCATATTGATCTGATGATAAGCCCCTGCTTGATGATGGGCCCCTGCTTGATGATGGGCTCCTGCCTGATGATAGGCCCCTGCTTGATGACTGTTTGATGTTGGGCCCCTGGTTGATGTTGGGCCCCTGGTTGATGTTGGGCCCCTGGTTGATGATGGGCCCCTGCCTGATGATGGGCCCCTGCCTGATGATAGGCCCTGCTTGATGACTATTTGATGTTGGGCCCCTGGTTGATGATGGGCCCCTGCCTGATGATAGGCCCTGCTTGATGACTGATGTTGGGCCCCTGGTTGATGATGGGCCCCTGGTTGATGATGGGCCCCTGCCTGATGATAGGCCCTGCTTGATGACTGTTTGATGTTGGGCCCCTGGTTGATGATGGGCCCCTGCCTGATGATAGGCCCTGCTTGATGACTGTTTGATGTTGGGCCCCTGGTTGATGATGGGCCCCTGGTTGATGATGGGACCCCTGGTTGATGATGGGCCCCTGCCTGATGATAGGCCCTGCTTGATGACTGTTTGATGATGGGTCCCTGGTTGATAATGGGCCCCTGCCTGATGACTGTTTGATGATGGGCCCCTGGTTGATGATAGGCCCTGCTTGATGATAAGCCCACACCGACTTGTACAAAATGTTTTGCAAATCCTTGCCAGAGATATCATTTTCTGATTCCCTAGTGCCTGCTATTTGAATTTGTTTTGGCTGGCCCACTGGGCTTAGTAAAAAGGAAATAAATAAATAAAAAGTAACTGAATAAGATAAAAAATATATGCAAGTCTTTTATACATACATGTATGTGTGCTAATATTATATATTTTTATGGTCCTGAAAATTAGGAAATGAAAAGAGATTTAATATGACTGAAATGAAAAAACTATTTACAGTTCATGCACTACTCACTGAATAATCAAATGCTGTCAAGATGGGTCTGTCTTTCACCACAACAACTAAGTCTCTCCCATGCTTAGAATCCATGAATAAAGATGGCTGTCTAGCTTTTAATTTGGGATCTAAACAAGAAAAGCATAAACAATACATCATAAAACAACCATTTAATACATATTATTATTATGCTCTTTGATCTAAAATCATCTTTCACTGGTCAGATACCTTTTGAATCAAAAATCAATAGGTATCTTGCTTGTCATAAATGCAATCCATCATCATCTGGAAAGGTAAATGGCACAGAAAACAAGATATTTTGAAGAAAATATTTTCCTTTGTTCAGTTTTGTGACCTTGACCTTGGACCTAGAGACCCCAAAATTGATAGTTGTCTGTCTATCTCTCTCAAATGCACGTCATCCATAAAGTTTGGTTATGGTTTCTGGATAGGGCATGAGTTATGACCTTTTGACACACATATCCAAGCCATACACAAAGTTTGGTCATGGTTTCTGGATAGGGCATGAGTTATGACCTTTTGACACACATATCCAAGCCATACACAAAGTTTGGTCATGGTTTCAAGATAGAGCATGAGTTATGACCTTTTGACACACATATCCAAGCCATACACAAAGCTTGGTCATGGTTTCTGGAAAGAGCATGAGTTATGCTCTTCTTACCCACATATCCAAGCCATCCACAAAGTTTGGTCATGGTTTCTGGATAGGGCATAAGTTATGATCTTCTGACCCACATATCCAAGCCATACACAAAGTTTGGTCATGGTTTCAAGATAGAGCATGAGTTATGACCTTCTGACCCACATATCCAAGCCATACACAAAGCTTGGTCATGGTTTCTGGATAGGGCATGAGTTATGACCTTCTGACCCACATATCCAAGCCATACACAAAGCTTGGTGATGGTATGTGGCATACATATGTATGCATGCATAGGGTCTAATGTAACAACAGCAATATCCTAGCTATACAGTCCCCAGTATGTTTAGCTATCCAACAAAAAGGGTAAAAGTCCTTAAATTAGAAGGATTTTTTAAAAATGTAATGAACTAGAGATATTATATGGTATACATATTTCTTCATCAAGTCACTGTGCCCTTGGCTTTTGAACTTTTGACCCTAAAATCAAAAGGTCTCTTTCTTATTTAAATTTATGCAAGCCATTTATAAATTAGATCAAGATGTATGGTATACAAGTCAAGTTCAAGTGTGGAAACGGCTTGTCTATTTTCAATACCTGTCATCCTTACCTCAACCTTTTTAACCCAAAATTGATCAGTTTCTTCCTTACACCAAATGCAAGTTATTTACAATGTTTGAAATGGTATAACTAACTTTTGTGCAGAAAATAAATGGGGAACAAGTGGATGTAAAGCTGAATAATATAACATGATACCTAATGGCACACATATAGAAATAAGATTCAGTGACTGAATGCAACTTCTGTAAGCAGTTTAAAGCTAAATCTATGTTCATGAAACACTGATGCCAACCAAAAAGGCTGAAAATTTCCATAAATACAAAACCTAACAAAGGTGTGATAAATGGACCAACAGAAAAAAGTAATACTGCCATGGTAAGGCAAACAAGCTTTGTTATACATTTTAGATCAGATTATGTATAATTATTTTACCAGTTTTGACAAATTCTGTTGATAACACATTTTATGTTATTTACATTGGATGGTTTTTGACAGTTTCTACTGTATAAATAAATGTGCATCTGTCTGACCTGGGCTGGTGTCCATGCTCTCCTCTGTTACATCTGTCTGGTCCTGGTGGGACAGATCATGTGGACACTGCAGCAGACTATTAACATCATATTTAGGATGTTGGAAGCTAGAGGGAAGCTTTGGTTTTATACTTGGTTCTTCAACCTGAAGGTAAAATAATCACTTCTTATACTTAATGTTACAAAGTGGCTGATTGATTAAGATGTCTAACATCTGGGGAAAATACAAATTATCATAATGTTAATAGCTTGATCCTATTGTGATTTCACAATATGTATAATAACAGGGTAAATTCAATAAAGTCTGTTTTGACTTCTAGTGTTTTACCCTCAAAAAAATCAAAATCAACATTGTTATCACAAAAATCTATAATACGTGCTCTTTCGCATGGCCTTCAATTATTATTCATGATGTGCCTTTCATCAGTTTATAAAATTCTTTCGAGCTTTTCACCCCAGGAAGGTAAACCTCACCTATATTTCTGTTGAAATCTCACTCTTTCCTTGTTAAACATGAATATTTTTCACTTGAAATGCCTAACTTTTTTATAACTGACACCATCTTAACAGTGGCTAACAGTACTTACGATTCATCTACATACTTGACCATTTTAAACTTTATTGAGTAAATAATCATTTAATCAAAATAATAAAATCATTTTCTGTAATTTCCTCTCATATTTATTTTATTCCTTAGCATTCACATCACAGTAAACTCAGCACGATGCTCAGGTATTTTTAACCTGTATATGTCAGTTTTGCTTTCTCAGGTGTCAAGAACAATTACAAGGATTAAATGCTGAGTATGCATGCAGTTCAATCTACTTCCCGATAATCACTCCTCCTGTATTAATAGCATGCAATATAGTTCAAATTATTACTGGTCAAGAAAGATGGAAAAGATGTCACGGCCAAGCAGTTAACTCAATCAAATAAGTGTCAACAAATATAAAAATAAGGATTTGGATGGCATCAGTCTTGCCACCGAAACAAACTCTGACACCAATTTTCTGATGACAAAATCATTGCAGGTGGAAAGATCACCCATTCTGACAAAATTCATACCACCACAGTACAGACGACTGACATGGTACAGCAACCACCATGGCCAGGCTTGAACATTCCAACACTACATACAGGACCTGGTTCTGGCTACAGTGATCATTTCTGGGATAGCCAGTACCAGACTTTGGCACTGGACATCATATGGCCTGGACCCTCCAGCTCCAAGAAAGCCTTTACCTATGCCTTTAACAAGTGGGACTGGGTACAGTTATTTATTTCCCATTATATCACATCTGGATCCTAAGACAAATGCAGCATGTGCAACCTGGTTTGGCCAGACACCTTTATCACAGATGTCCAGTGTAACTAGTAGTGACTTTAGTCAAACATCCTATATAATTCAGTGCTAGACTCATACAAACATTGTGGGCTGGAACAGGACAGGTCAATCATCACTGCAGACTCAACTCAGTACTGGTTGTATATTCTCATTCTCACTCATCCAACAGCAATTCAGACATGTAACAATTTGCATAGAATGCCTGCAGATCACCATGTGCAAGCTGAAACACTCCCAGCCTTGTTCACCATACCAAACAACTTGCATCACCAGAGCAGTTACTGCTACTTTGCGATCACACCACTGTTCAAAGTTCAAAAGACATGCCCACAAACAACATCCAATGGCCTCTTACAGAATTCCTCCATCCACTGATTTCTTAAATGAGAGACCAACTCTCTTTAAACAGCTCACTCAGTCTGGTTTAGTTGTAGATATTCCACATTGTTTAGAAAGATAAAGAAAGACACAAAACTCCACAAGTCTTTCTTTTCATAAGGACAACTCCAATCAAACCTAAAAAAAAGCTTTCTACAAAACATACATGCCAGCCTTTGATAATGAAGTCTTGGTTGTAGAGAGAAAATTATCAAGGGCCTGTTAATATTGAAACCTTCATCTGTGCATTTCGACTGTAAAGCCTTTCTTGACTTGCTACAATTAGATCACAACATTGCATTGATAGGTTATACAGCCTACACCCACTCTGGAAAAACCCTATGAGAGCTCAATGCTTCCTTTCTTATGTCATAGCTAGATCTGTTAAGTTTCAATCTTGCAGACAAATATGCATTCTTATCCATGTCCATGCTGCTAAAAGACCCTCACAAATCGATCTTTAAATCACGTCTGTCCTCCAACTTATTCATGGCCTGATAGAAGAGGTCAGTAAACAGGTTGGAAGAAGGCAAACCTCATGCTATCCCTGCTATCCAGAACACATCCTGCTTTCCCCAAGATGGACAAGATTAATGGAAAGGACACTTCTATGACAAACCAGACAGGTAAACCCTGCTTAAAACCATTCCAAAAGCAACCAATGACAAGATATGGGAGTCCAGATATAATCTAGCTACTCTTTCTAAAGCAATACCTACAGAAAATGATACAGTGCCTACACCATCAGTCATGAAACTGTCAACACTTTATGGAATGGGAGAGACTCTGCCATGCCAACCCATAGGATCTTGATAAAAATAAACACTCTTCTCAATAAAATGATGGCTGTAGTGCGATCCCACTGGAATTTAACTTCAGACTATAAAAATATCAAAACTCTCCAATTAAACACCTTTGGGTACATATGTTCAGCATGAAGATCGTGATTGGCACTGAAGTATTATTTGAGTGGGAGACCTTGATGGTAACTGGACCTTCACAAAAAACACTGAGCTGCATCCTCAGTTCAGAACCATGACAACCGATGGGGCATCTCCTTACTGTCAATAGCTGGCAAAATCTTCACTAGATTTTTGCTGAATTACTTTGTGATACTGATTGAGAGTTTGGATGAAGAATGACTTAAATGGTCGTTTGCAGCTCATCAACCTGACCTGCCCATCTTAAAAAGACCTCTGCACCGCAGTCAATTAATTTTCCATTAAGTTAAAGTTTTTCTATAAGTTAGCTATATCAAGACATTAAACCATTTTCATTTAAACATCACAGGAAGTCTTTTTTGAAAACCCCATCTTGGTATGACCATCTATTCAGGAGGAGAAACAATAACAAGAATTTTACTGTGGTGGCCATACTGAATGTCTGAGCAATGTCATTTTCATTTAGGACCATAAGAAGTCTTTAGCGAAAAACCCCATTTTGATATGACCAATCATTCAGGAGTAATGGCAAACAAAAAAAAAAAAAAACACACATGATTTTTAAGATGGCTACCATGGTGGCCATATTGGATTTCAGACAGAAAACATTTCATCAAGAACTGAGACATAAAAAGTCTTTAAGTAGAAACTCCAAGTTGATATAACCATCCATTCAGGAAGTTTTCAAGATGACCACTGTCACAGCCATATTGGATCTCCATGCAGCACAATTTTTATTCCTGATCAAACAGATCATGGGATGAACATAATATGCTATGATGAACATGTGTGTCAAGTTTCATCGCAATCCTCCAAGTAATTTAGGAGAATCAGTGATAACAAACTTGTTGTAACAGACAGAAAAATGATGGACAAGAGACTGTCCCACAAGTTCTTTTGGTGCATAACCAATACAGCTAACAACATCACTATGGGGAAAAAGATTAAAAAAACCCACCTTGACAAGAGGGGTCTGTTTAGCTTCCATCACTATGGAGTGCATCTCCACTAGGTACTGACGCACTAGTGGGGGAATTGGGTTACAGCAGGCAAACACTCCCTGTCTCTCTCGTGGTAATATCTCTGCTATCTGCAGCAACATGTGATTTGGTAACACATAGCTATACAAAAGAAAAGAAAGAATATATGTTCATTTCTAAAACTGATTAGCATCACACTAAAAGAAGAGGCTCAAGAAGATTGATATCACTCACCTGTCTTGCATAGGCCTCTAAATCAAATGTAATATCAATGGGCCATACAATATAAGCAGAGCAACCCTAATGTCACAATGCTGCCAGTGAGAACTGATTAAACTGGTCCTATGACATTTAAAATTACAGTAACAGTAACTATATTTAAATGGTGAACCAATGTCATCTGAAAAACTTTGACAAGTATCCCTGCTTTAATTCTCAATTAACATTTAATTTGCAATTTTTAGTAATAATGACCATGTTTGATGAAGGATTGATAATGTCAGTCTCATGTATTTTTTAAACAAATTATTGTTAGAATCTTCATTTGTAATGACTGAAGCCTTATTCGATGAGGAACTGATATCAGATTTTTATGCCCAGAAACTCTTGGTCAAATCTGGTTGCAAAGGTACCTAAACTTAAAAGTAAATTTGATTTATTGCATAAACTTAAAAGATCTAAATTCCAATGACTCTCTACGTTATTTGTTCCAATTTTTTTGACCAGATATTGGAAAACAACTTCAAGATTTTCTGCTTGTAAGGGCACAAACACTTTTTGATGGTAGATTTATGTTATTTGTACAACTTATAAGACCTCACCATCATTATTCGGTTAGCAAAACTTTTGAATAAGTAATTGGAAGTTACTCTAATTTTAGTAACAAAACATTGATGGTGGATTGCAATCATTTTCTAATCTTTAAAAATGTCTTGACATAAGATGTCAAAAAATGTTTTGATCTTATTTAAATTGAAAAAAAAATCCAAAAGATCTTTGGAACTATTGAATAATGAGATATTAGGTACAAGAGAAAATGTGGAAGAAAAATAAAGTTATATCATATCAGCACACACACAAAAAACCTACTGACAGAGTCATCCAAATTTAAGAAGCCAAAAAAAACATTTTTAAATATGTACTATGAAAACCCACCAAGCAGTATTAAAGGAAGGTAATGGGTAGGAGTTGTTTCCCTTTCTCTACATATTTTATAGACGGGAAAGGTGAAACTAATTTCTTTTCTGGACTGCAGAATTTTAATGGTTATATATCTTATTTTCCTAATGTAAACGTAATTGAGGTATGCATTTAACAGAAAAATGGCCTTACATTATGTATGTATTCTCTGTATCTACTGTGTCAAATTTAAGCAAGAGAACGAGTTATGCTGGTTGGCTATAAATGTTCACAAATGAGTCTTACATTCCTATCAACAGTAAACAATTACTGATTGGAACCGAAATTTTCAGCAACTGAGATTACCTGACACTCTCATCCTCCATTCGTGCCACACTGTCCCTCCATGCATATAGAGCTTTCAAGGCATGTAATTGCTGACTGTTGAACACCTTCTTACTCTTCCTAAACAAGTCCAGGTGACCATCCTCCTGGAACACTGGCTTGTGGTATACCTGAAGGAATTCACAGGTAAATTGTTTACATGTACTCAAGCAGGGAATTCCTATGTAAATAGTTTGCATGTATTATGTAAGAATCAGGTACTGTAAAATCTGGGTTGTTAATGTGTAACACCTCAAACAGCCATAATTTATGAACCTTCTGCCTTGAAAAAGTGAATTCTGCTGCATGTTAACATAAATTTTATTAGGCAGTAAAATATTAATAATAGATTCATTTAAAAGAATACACAATGAAGATTTGTTATGTACTTTCAATCTGACTTAAATTTTTCTACAGAAATTTTTCCCATTTGATCTCTCTATTAATTATAGAATGAAATGTTTCACATTGTGAGAGAAAACACATCACTGTGAATATTACAGGTAAAAGGCCATGCTTGCATTAGACCATGCTTTTGAACCAAATGAGGGTATTTTATGAAATTGGCACAATTTCCTTATTCAGCACAGATATCAGCAATGTGTGTTAAAATATATGCACATCATAGATACATCCTTTTACTCAAAGTAATAAAAAACCTCGCCTTTAAGATTTTTGGAATTTCACTGACTTACGTACATGTAAGCAACCATGTTCATGTAAACCAAATTAAAGGTACAACATAGCTGCAAGTCTATGACTCAAGTGCAAAAGTTGTCAGTATCCACTTGTACTTTTGATGGGCTGCTTTTATGTTGTATGTATTTGTGCTTCTAAGTGGTTTTGCTGTTTTCTTTTCAGCCATTCCGACTACCTTACTAGACAGAATGTTTCACTAACAAAATCAGACCCATCATTCTACAAAATAAAGAAACATAAATTTTAATAAATCTGAATCTGAATCACATTTTTGAACTATACATACCCTTTATTGATGTAATTTGGTATTTGCAAATATTTTCTTTTGTAAAATCCAATTCTTAGACCCTGAGATGAGAAATGAATGTTCTTTTTTTTCCTATCCAAGGGCTATTATGAAAGTTTAATTTTAGCTTGAACACTGTCATGGATCTATTTCTTACTTTTGCACAAATCTGATTGCTTCTCTGAAGAACAGACATTAGAAGATTCTTCTGGTCATTACCACTGTCAATGAGCTGGTTCTTCAGTCTGTCATAGATATACAGCAGATAGTGAGTATCCTCTCTTGCGTACTGTTCCAGCTCTGTTGGAAGGGGCCTGTCAAAAAATTAATACATGCTGTGCACTTTGCTTATAACAATATTGCATACATTCATGTTGTGGCCCCTTGCAGTCTTTTATACAATATATCCCTCTTCCTGATTCATTTTTGAAGCTACTAGCCCACTTTCAATGTGCATTGCCCTTAACTAAAAATTTCAATATCCGATAGAAAAATCAAGTTGTCTGTTCCTTTGACATAATGTTGAGAGTGCAACTATTAAATTTGTTTTACATGAAGAACAATCCATTAATTGTTTTTCCTCATAGCTCACCAGCTTGAATTCTTTTAACCATATGGGTTGAAAGGAACCTTGTTAACTTGTTAACTTGTTTGCTCAAAAAACTTTGTGTGAATGTGGACCTTTTACAGACCTGCCAACCCTAAGATTTTCTTAGGCAGTCAATTTTTTTCATAAGTTGGGCCACATTTCCATAAGGTGTAACATAATATCATGTACTGCTATTGTCAAGCTAGAATATGTGCATTTTAAAAGTCAAGAAATGTGAATCAAGACTGATGTACCAACGGTAAACATTGTGTTCAATGCAAGAGTTTGTAAAATTAAACTTGGAAGTTAATTACCTCCAGTACAGTTTCACAAGCTACAGTTTCAAACCCTATGGAGCTCAATGGTTTCTTGACATATCTCCACTTGAGATAATCCTTATAAAAAAAAGCCGTGGTAATGGCAATCATCTTTCCTGCCATCATGCCATGTGACATACTCAAAACAACACATGATGTCAACTAAAATTAACTGTTACCCTTCCTGCTTTTTCCCCAAAATATTAATATTTCCATTTTATTCTTCTTTACTATTAAAACCTTTGAAAAGCTTATTGTCCCTTTATTCTTAAATGCTGGATGCCATTTGAAAAAAAAAAGAACAAATAGCTTAATCATGCAGATATTGTGCAGTGAGAAACTGCAGTAAAATTAGTCTGGTTCCCTGACTAATTCCACAGAAATCTGATATGAAACCCAAATTCAAATCAAACACAGAAATCTAATATGAAACCCAAATTCAAATCAAATACAGAAATCTAATATGAAACCCAAATTCAAATCAAACACAGAAATCTAATATGAAACCCAAATTCAAATCAAACACAGAAATCTAATATGAAACCCAAATTCAAATCAAACACAGAAATCTAATATGAAACCCAAATTCAAATCAAACACAGAAATCTAATATGAAACCCAAATTCAAATCAAACACAGAAATCTAATATGAAACCCAAATTCAAATCAAACACACAGAAAAGCCAGAATATGAATTTTGTGCTTTTAATTTCTAAATCTGTATTTAAATGGTAAGCAAAATTATAAGGGTTGGCAGGTCTGTTTTTTCAGGGTCTTGCCTTCTCTAAATCAGGGATCGTCCTGAGCTTTGCCAATATCGCAAATTGCAAATTTTTTTTCTTATTGGTAACAAAAAATACCAATTGCCTTTTTGGCAGTTTAACTTGTACATACAATAATAGATTTGGAGTGGAGAAATTCAATGAGACCATGAAAGGAAGTCACAGACTTATCTCAGACTTATACACTGACCTATATTCCCACATAAACAAATCCCCTGTTAGTACTGACCAACCCTGTATACAGCACAATGTTACATCATAATGTCTGGCCTATGTACTGTATGTGATGATACCCACAATCAACTGACTTACCTGACTTATGAAGATGGGAACAGAAACAGCTACCAATATACCAATAAATAGTTTTGCTGACACTGGAGAAAAAATTGATTACCTTTGCTGTCTATAAATACCAAGCAAATGGAAAAAATATTTATCAGAATTATATACTGCTAGCAGTGCAACATTATCATGGGTAAACGCAAGTTAGGCATTGTATGTTCATCATTTCAGCCTAAGAGTAAATTAACAAATTTAACAGCATTAGGATTTAATGCAAATTAATCAAACACAGTCACTGATCCTGATGTTATTCCTGGCAGTCCTGCTCATTGATATTTTACTTTTGCCGTCAATCCTGTTACGTCTGCAGTGACTTAAACTATGCAACAAGAAATATCAACACAAACAAGTTTTACATAATTGAATAATTTATTTCTCAAAACGATTTAATCCGAAAATATGCCGATTGGAACCTGCCATCAAAAAGTTTTTATATTTAAGCATCATTTTCACTAATATTCTTCAATTTTACAGGTCCAATACACGTGAAATTTTCAAAAATAACATGCCATTTCTCCCTGTGAAGTGTGTTATTTGCCTCCTCTCCCATTGTGCCCCCATTTCATATTTTATACAACAGCTAAAGGTTAGACTTGAGCCTCTGCGACATTCTTAAAAGACAATGAGTGAAGCACTAGTAACTGATTGACAAATAAACTCTTTTCTGTGATAACTAATGCCTAAAAGGGGTATGCATTTGTTTTTTCAAATTTTGTCTCAAGCTACCATAACATATGATAACTGTTTTCTACATTTTATATCCCACCGTAATTCCTTATTGTTAAAGTGAGAAAGCCTGCCAGTAGCTTCTCGTGGGTCGGTGGTTCATCACGGGTTCTTCCTCCACCATTTATCCTGGCCACCATGTATAGCCTTTCTTGTGCTGAAAATGGCGTTAAACCATATAACAATAACACCTTATTGTTAACTAGTGGCTCCGTAACAAAAGCGCATGGACGAAAGCATGCCGACATATGAGTGCAATGCTAAACAATCTAGACAAAAGCGTGCGCAACAAAACCGTGCAGGTATAAATTAAGTTAATGTGTGTGGTATTCAATAATTCAAAGCCAAGACCATTATTTTCATTCCAATTCTAATTAACTGTAACCCACGATCAAAATAATTTACTTTCATGTTTTCAGATGAAATAATTATAATAAACTTTAACTGACTGCTGATTATTTGCCAAAGACAAATGGGATCACATACAACATTAGCATTTAGAGTAAAAAACTCAATAAATGTTAGTTAAACCATTTGAACATGTTAAAATTACAATTATTATTTCTTATTTGTAATATTTGGTCTTACATAGAAGAACTATAGGCTAAGTACTCAGAAAACTATTTTAAAATTAATGTTTTTTGTTATTTACATCTTTTGCAGAGTGCACGTCGACATGCTTTTGTCCTGGCGTGCTTTTGTCGGTCACCTTAACTAGTATATGCATATAACAATGTTGACTCGGTCAATAACAATTCTTTTTTTCCAAATTGATATCATGGTCATTAATGCCTATATATATGGTAGGTACAGTTATGCCAGGTGTTGACTCTTGTAAGTTTCATTGGTGGGAATGGAGATAGATCCAAGTTTGCGTGTCAAGAAAAACTACAGCATTCAGTGAGATGTACATAGTGAAGCTAGCTATAAAATTAGGGGAGGGTTATTAAAAAAAATTAGCTAGACGCTGTAGATGTCAGCAAAGTTGATATGTTTACATTTGATAATGCTTTTTCAGATTTAAAATAGTCATCATCATGTAATGATTTATTTTATATTATAGCTGTACTGACAAATGTCAATAACTATCCCATGTTTATCAATTTTTAATTTTCATAGCCTATTTCATTAACAGACTTAGAAAAATATTCACTATTTTTTTGGCGACACTTTTTGAAAATTGGCGACAAAATATTGCGGTTGGCAATTATTTTGGCAACAACTTTTTAAAAGCCAGGACCATCCCTGTAAATGTAAAAAATTCATTCAATTGTAACCAATGGAATGTGCTGTCTACAAATATCAACACCAGAAACAAAGCAGGATGACACCACAAAGCACAAAATTCAAATACATAGTAATTTAAATAATTCAGCACCAAGTGTCCTAAAAAATGCATCACATGTCTAAACTAGATAGCCAATCAAATATGCCCAATAATTACAGAATTATTGAGTCTTTGCAGCACATATATCCAGATCCAAATTCAAAATGGAATATGAACTGCTTCAATTTAAACAATTTACCTGCACCATTGCCTATATTTATAATATTTTTCTTCGTTTGCACATTATTCTAAGAAAATAATTAACCCAAATAAACAAATTATCAATTTGCACATCTCTCTGTAAGCTATTAGAGGACACTGAATTATTCCAAAAAGAAAATAATACCAATACTATAATTTCTAATCTTATGTATTTTTATTGACTCTTCTTCTTTCAGGTGCTAATGTAGCTAACAAAATGAGACAGAATATAATAACTGGATTATTCAGGTTACATATTTAGCAGTTCAAATATAGATTTTGGACAATAGTTTTTGCTTGTTACAGATTTTGATCGATATATATTTGTTTGCATCTGAGGTTTCTTTATTTAAATTACCTTGAATATTTTTTGTCTGAGAAACAGGCAGCAGGATCTCAGACCTTGAACTGTAGGAAATTATGCATACAACTTTACTTGAAAATTTTCTGAATAAACAAAATACATTAAAACTGAACAAACTTCCCCATAAATATTTATATATATATATATATATATATATATATATATATATATATATATATATATATATACACACACATACACACACACATACATACATACTAACCGTATTCTCCAATCTGCCAGCTGATACTGTTTGTTAGCCTCTACATCACAGAACTGCTGAAGTAAATGTGACAGAGAAAAGCGGCTGAAATTCAGGACACGTGATGCCTGACCTGTATCAAACATGTTAACCACATACAGGCCGAAGTCCCGCTGTAGCCAATCAATGTCCATGTCAGCACCATGAAACACCTGCAACATGGAAGTCATAAGCTGTTGTTAAACTGTGGACTTTGCATTAAACTGAGTGTACAGTAAGCACTTAGAACTCACCAAGTACAGTAAAACTAAGTCTTTAAAGATGAGTCCTTCTGCCAAATAATTGTGGCCACTCAAGACAGGTGGTTGTTCACAACAAGTCTATGGAGCAATTTACAGTGTTGAAATTCATCTGGATTTAAAAAGAAAAAATACCCATGACCACTGTATAAGATATGAAAAGTTGATTAAAAGGTAACACTTACTTATCCTGTGCACAAATTTGAAAGTTTGTTTTGATAGCAATTACCTAGGAAATATATTTAGAGCCCTAAGCCAAAACATAAGTCATCAATGACACAAATAATAAATAGATAAACTTGATAAGCAAAAGAATTAAACTGATATGCTAAGATGAACTATTGACAAGATCTGTGATTGTGACATTTTAGGCATTGTGTGCTGGTTTTATGACATGGCAAAATCAATAAAAAAACAAAGTATATGAACCTTTACAGTAACTATACAATTAACTCATCCAGGCAGAAAAAAAAATGAATGACTTATTCCAAGAAAAAACAAAGACTGCACTTGTCCTGGTCATATTATAATTGGTTTACTGCAGTATGCAATACAGTGAAAGTATGGTGTGAAATTGTCTCATTAAGACATAGCATTGATTAATAACACTGCCAAATCACACATTTCACCTAAAAATCATGTCATCTTGTTGTGCTTGGCACAGATCACTAAATGCATATTTACTGGACATAGATAATTTAAAGCATGTTCTGCTGTACACAGACCACTTAAAGCATTTTTGCTGTACACACATCACTTAAAGCATGTTTTACTGGGCAGATATGACTGAAAGCATGTTTTACTGTACACCAATGACCCAAAGATTGTTTTACAGTATAAAGATGACCCAAAGCATGTTTTACTGTACACAGAGCCTCAGAAGATGTTTTTCTGTACACAGACCACTTAAAGTATGTTTTACTGCACACAAATGACTTAAAGCATATTTACTGTACATAGACCACTTAAAGCATGTTTTACTGTAGACAAACCACCTAAAGCATGTTTTACTTGACAAAGACAAACTGTTAAAGCATGTTTTACTGGAAAAAGACCACTCAGAGCATGTTTTATTGTACAATGAAACACTTTAGGTACAAAATAGATACAATGAATTTATATTTAGTACAAAATGAACCAGCATACTAACAAGCAATGGATGCATAAAAATAATTTGGAATGTCCTATGAGGTCTTTTATGCACACCTGACTGTACTCTTGACAGTTCCAGATGTTGAAGTGGCTGGTCTTGCAAATCGAGGAAACCAGATATGAACTTTTCCAACAGGATATAAGTCTGAACTCAAACTTGGGTTAAGAATCCAGCAATATGATTAGCTGAAATTTAAGTGTGACTTAAAAATGACTAATCATGTGTCTTATGTCTCAACTTATATTAATGAAAATTGGACCAGGGAATCTGGGGAATACTACCAGTTTTCTATGGAGATTGTAATCATTCTTAAATGAATAACCAGTTATGCTCTCAGAGCTGGGAACTTATCCTGGGTATTATAACTGTACTATCAATGTATTAGCTAGCATTCTTGCCTGGCTGGCTATCTCAAGTATAAACACTGCTTAAAAAAATGTTTGCCTGAATAGCTGCAAACACAAGTCAGAAGAACATATATTTCTGTGTCTTCCAAAACTGGGTAATTCTCTTAAAATAGTTAATTTTGACCTACATCTCCCTACTAAAAAAAACAACAAAAAACAATTCAAAATTAGCCTGGATTAAAAAGCGAAGTTGGCAGGTATATTTTGCTGCAAATTAGCTCTTAATAAAAACTCTAAAATTATAATACATGCTTCAATTATTACTACTGACTAACAAATAGGAATCCAAAACCACATTGTTTTCTAACAGATATTGGTCATGTTGGTCACATATTATTGGTTTGTTGCCAATACTGACTTATGGACAATAGTTAACATTTCAAGAACAATTATCTGAAAATGTCAAGCACTACATCTAATGTTCCTGATATTTACTTTGCAGGTATTTTAATGTTTTTATTCTTCTGAAACACACACACCATCATTTATTTTCTGAAGGTATCAGTTTTTGCAGTTTTGCAAAATAAAGTCAATGCAATTAGAACTTATATTAGTGAAAAGGGAAAAAAATTTAAAAAAAAGAGCATTGTTAACTTGGTCTTTAAATTCTTCCAAAAAGTTGCCCAAAACTAGTACCCCACAAAAAATGTTGAAATCATAGTACACTCATAAAAATGAATACTAAAATATATTTAACTGAATGATACATCTACATTACAGCTATAGTAGATATCTTTTGTATAAAAACGCAAATTAATGGCAGGAAAAACTAAACCAGACAAATATCCTAATTAACAAGCCTTACCTTTACTATTTTTGGATCAGCAAAAATCTCATTCAGGACATGAAGGTCACTGCGTAATTCAAGAGCATCAATCAGGAAGTCTTGTTTCCTTGTAGAAATCTGTATCAAGCAGGTTATCCCTAAGTACGTTCGGTAGGAGTGATGCTGGAAAAATACACAGGCAGACACTACTAAAAGCATTCTTGTTAAAGGTCAACAATGAAACAATATGACTTCAATACTTACATAGCCCAAGAACACAAGAAGTTTATCTTAATTTCTGCTCATCCCTCCAAAAATAAGCCATGACTTTGATCTGTAACATTCATTTCAAGACCTGTTCGATTTACTTTCATAAACTTGTGTGCACAATCTAAAGTCAATCTGCCCATGGAAAGATTGGATATTACAACTTCTTAGCAATGAAAGAATCAATGAAAATATAATTACTGAACTGACCCCACAATGACCCTTTAATCTGTCACCCACACTAATGTTCCTTGCAAACTGATGAACCTGCTTGCATACAATGTCTGATGACCAATTATGATCTCGACCTTACATCTAATAAATCCCCAGCAATAATCAACATCACACGGCAACATCTGTGCAATATCCTATTGGAAGTTTTCTGGAGAAACAACAGCTAAATATGAAAGCCTGAAGCAATGATGCATATTGTCACCACTTTAAATTGTGGACCCTCCTACAAAACCCCATCCCTGTGACCCTAATCATTAACCTGTTTAGCTTCACATATCTAGGGATATTCACATTGGTGGGCAAGTCTGACATTAATCCCATTATGAAAACAGGAAATACTGCCTGTTAAAATGGAAAGAACTTGAACAAATGCATAACTGACAACAGAAAGTCACATATATGGACATACAAAATTGGTGAAGATTGGAATCTCAAATTAAAAGTGATCTCACTGAAAAATGACTTAGATTTAGACTAACATTATCAAAATGAATATTTCAAGTATACAGTTGTGATTTAAGGAATTACACTTTTATATTGTTCTTTGTTTTTTGTTGGGGTATTTTTTTGTCATTTACCTCCAGATCCACAGCAACTTCTTTCTCCGATTTAAGCTGTTCCACTAACTTGTCAAGGTCTACTTTGGTACTGATCATAGACAGTGGTGTCTCATTCAAAGGGAGAGGATTCTGTAATAGAAAATGAAGAAAAAAAAAAAACTTTACAATAAGACTTAGTCAAAATAATCGTTTAAAAGGAATTTCAGGAACTGATGTACCCACTTTTTGCTGAAAGTAAAGGAGTGCAATTGTGTGGAGGAAAGGTCATGGTGTAAATGGTCAAACAATAAAAGAGCTAAAGGACATTGGTAAAGGAAGACAGTAATGGTGAAAAACACTGACAGTCATCTAAACAATGTTGCATACAAACTCTGCCTGATAATAAACCATGAATAAAAAAAAATACTGAAGGAAAGTACATGGGTCAAGCATTCAATGGCCATAACACAACATAATAAACCATGAATAAAAAAAATACTGAAGGAAAGTGCATGGGTCAAGCATTCAATGGCCATAACACAACATAATAATGATGTAGAAAACTAATAATCAAAACAAAATGGAGGTCTTATTGATATCAAACTGAATTTAATTTTTTTCACTGAAAATAAAGTAATAAGGAAAGGAAACAAAGGTGGGTGGGTGGGTCCAACTATCAAAGGTTTTAACTTCAAAAACAGATGAAGCATATAAAATACTAAAAATCAAATGCAACCAGATGTCATCATCTATGGAACAAATTTAGTAAAACTCCAATAAGATTCAAGTTAGTTACTGTTCAGGAAAGTTGTCAATTTCAACAATATGTCTACCAAACTTGCTTTAAATCCAATAAGGTTGTTCTGGTACAACCATGAAAGTGGAGGGGGTTGGACAATAAGGGGCCATAACTCTGCTCAATGATGCAGATTGCTGACAAATGAACTGCTAAGGTCTCATTGCTATCAAGCTGAATAATCTGCATACCATGCTTAGCTGAAATTCAATTATTATTATTATTATTGTGCAGAAATGAATGTGCTTCATAAATCAAAAAGTTACTACGCTAAAATTAAAGTGGGTGGGTAGCATAATCCAGGGCTATAAATCCACTAAATAATCAAAGAGCACTATCAATCACACAGTAGGCTGATAGCCTGACTTAAATAAGGCCTCATAAATGCGAAAATGAATGGCAAATTTGATTAATATGTAATAGTAAGTAATGAATTGATTGTGCAGATAGCAGAGCAAGCAGATCCAACAATCAGAGGTGACTACCCTGCTCAACAAAAATGCAGAACACAGACAACCAAGCTTAGCTATACTCCCTCAATATAAAAATAATACAGGTTTGTTTTTTTTTTAAATCCAAAAATAATTAAGTGAATTATCATGCTAAAAAGACAAAGGGCAAATCTGACAATAAAGGGCTACAACTCTGCTCAACAACTACGATAATAGTCCGTTATTCCCAGAACTATGATACCTCATGAATAATAGTAAAGTCTTTGTTATTCCCAGAACTATGATACTAATGAATAATAGTAAAATCACTGTTATTCCCAGAACTATGATACTAATCAATAATAGTAAAATCACTGTTATTCCCATAACTATGATACTAATGAATAATAGTAAAATCACTGTTATTCCCAGAACTATGATACTAATCAATAATAGTAAAATCACTGTTATTCCCATAACTATGATACTAATGAATAATAGTAAAATCACTGTTATTCCCAGAACTATGATACTAATCAATAATAGTAAAATCAGTGTAATTCCCAGAACTATGATACTAATGAATAATAGTAAAATCACTGTTATTCCCAGAACTATGATACTAATGAATAATAGTAAAATCACTGTTATTCCCATAACTATGATACTAATCAATAATAGTAAAATCAGTGTTATTCACAGAACTATGATACTAATCAATAATAGTAAAATCAGTGTAATTCACAGAACATGATACTAATGAATAATAGTAAAATCACTGTTATTCCCAGAACTGATACTAATGAATAATAGTAAAATCACTGTTATTCCCAGAACTGATACTAATGAATAATAAAAAAATCACTGTTATTCACAGAACTGTGATACTAATGAATAAAAGTAAAATCACTGTTATTCACAGAACATGATACTAATGAATAATAGTAAAATCACTGTTATTCCCAGAACTATGATACTAATCAATAATAGTAAAATCAGTGTAATTCACAGAACATGATACTAATGAATAATAGTAAAATCACTGTTATTCCCAGAACTGATACTAATGAATAACAGTAAAATCTCTTATTCCCATAACTATGATACTAATGAATAATAGTAAAATCACTCTTATTCCCATAACTATGATACTAATGAATAATAGTAAAATCACTGTTATTCCCAGAACTATGATACTAATCAATAATAGTAAAATCACTTATTCCAATAACTATGATACTAATGAATAACAGTAAAATCACTGTTATTCCCAGAACTATGATACTAATGAATAATAGTAAAATCACTGTTATTCCCAGAACTATGATACTAATCAATAATAGTAAAATCAGTGTTATTCCCAGAACAATGATACTAATGAATAATAGTAAAATCACTGTTATTCCCAGAACATGATACTAATGAATAACAGTAAAATCACTGTTATTCCCATAACTATGATACTAATGAATAATAGTAAAATCACTGTTATTCCCAGAATTGTAATACTAATCAATAATAGTAAAATCACTGTTATTCCCAGAACTATGATACTAATCAATAATAGTAAAATCAGTGTTATTCCCAGAACCATGATACTAATGAATAATAGTAAAATCACTGTTATTCACAAAACTGTAATACTAATGAAAAACAGTAAATCACTTATTCCAATAACTATGATACTAATGAATAATAGTAAAATCACTGTTATTCCCAGAACTATGATATTAATGAATAACAGTAAAATCACTGTTATTCCCAGAACTATGATACTAATCAATAATAGTAAAATCACTGTTATTCCCAGAATTGTAATACTAATCAATAATAGTAAAATCACTGTTATTCCCAGAACTATGATACTAATCAATAATAGTAAAATCAGTGTTATTCACAGAACATGATACTAATGAATAATAGTAAAATCACTGTTATTCCCAGAACTATGATACTAATCAATCATAGTAAAATCACTGTTATTCTCAGAACTATGATACTAATCAATCATAGTAAAATCACTGTTATTCCCAGAACTGATATTAATGAATAATAGTAAAATCACTGTTATTCACAGAACTGTGATACTAATGAATAACAGTAAAATCACTCTTATTCCCAGAACCATGATATTAATGAATAATAGTAAAATCACTGTTATTCCCAGAACTATGA
Source organism: Potamilus streckersoni (assembly GCA_016746295.1). Classification (NCBI taxonomy): domain Eukaryota; kingdom Metazoa; phylum Mollusca; class Bivalvia; order Unionida; family Unionidae; genus Potamilus; species Potamilus streckersoni. Next base: position 1,411,706 of record JAEAOA010001866.1, read on the forward strand.
TATTAATGAATAACAGTAAAATCACTGTTATTCCCAGAACTATGATACTAATCAATAATAGTAAAATCAGTGTAATTCACAGAACATCATGATACTAATGAATAATAGTAAAATCACTGTTATTCCCAGAACTGATACTAATGAATAACAGTAAAATCACTATTATTCCCAGAACATGATATTAATGAATAATAGTAAAATCACTGTTATTCACAGAACTGTAATACTAATGAAAAACAGTAAAATCACTTATTCCAATAACTATGATACTAATGAATAATAGTAAAATCACTGTTATTCCCAGAACTATGATACTAATGAATAATAGTAAAATCACTGTTATTCCCAGAACTATGATACTAATCAATAATAGTAAAATCAGTGTTATTCCCAGAACTATGATACTAATCAATAATAGTAAAATCACTGTTATTCCCAGAACTATGATACTAATCAATAATAGTAAAATCACTGTTATTCCCAGAACTATGATACTAATCAATAATAGTAAAATCAGTGTTATTCACAGAACATGATACTAATGAATAACAGTAAAATCACTGTTATTCCCAGAACTATGATACTAATCAATAATAGTAAAATCAGTGTAATTCCCAGAACTATGATACTAATGAATAATAGTAAAATCACTGTTATTCCCAGAACTATGATACTAATGAATCATAGTAAAATCACTGTTATTCACAGAACATGATACTAATGAATAACAGTAAAATCACTATTATTCACAAAAATATGATACTAATGAATAATAGTAAAATCACTGTTATTCCCAGAATTGTAATACTAATCAATAATAGTAAAATCAGTGTTATTCCCAGAACTATGATACTAATCAATAATAGTAAAATCACTGTTATTCCCAGAACTATGATACTAATGAATAATAGTAAAATCACTGTTATTCCCAGAACTGTGATACTAATGAATAATAGTAAAATCACTGTTATTCACAGAACATGATACTAATGAATAACAGTAAAATCACTATTATTCACAAAAATATGATACTAATGAATAAAATCACAGTTATTCATAGAACTATGACAGCCCATGAATAATAGTAAAGTCCCAGATATTCCTAGATCTATGATACCCCATGAACAATAGTAATTCCATGTTATTCCTAGAATTATGATACTTTATGAATACCAGTTAAGTCCTAAATATTCCTAGAACTATGATACCCCATGAACAATAGTAACTCATGAATAATAGCAAAGTTATTCCTAGAACTGATACCCCATAAATACTAGTTAATTTCTACTGATTCCTTCTACTTTGATACACCATGAATACTAGTAAAAGTCAATGTTATTCCTAGGACGATGATACCCAATGAATAACAGTCAAGTCCAAGACAGATATTCCTAGAACTATGATACCACATGAATAATAGTAAGCTCACTGTTATTGCTAGAACTATGATTTCTGTTTGTAAAACTGATATTCCCCTGTACACAATGAAATCAAAGTAAAAATTCAAAAACTATATAAAGTTGGTAAAGGTCTTTCAAGCATATCCAACTTTAAGCTCTTTCCACATGATATTTGTACATGCATTGAAAAACACTACTTTTCCTGGGGTTCCACTTTTTGTCCATTCATGGATGCTGCAAATCAGAACCTTAAATATCCATTTCAAAATTATATAATTCAAATATCTGGCAGTGGTATTTCCATAATTCCATTGCCATACTTGTAATATCTACCATAGGTATATCCATCATGTTTTTGCCATACTTGTAATATCTACCATAGGTATATCCATCATATCTTTGCCATACTTGTAATATCTACCATAGGTATATCCATCATGTCTTTGCCATACTTGTAATATCTACCATAGGTATATCCATCATGTCTTTGCCATACTTGTAATATCTACCATAGGTATATCCATCATGTCTTTGCCATACTTGTAATATATACCATAAGTATATCCATCATGTCTTTGCCATATTTGTAATATCTACCATAGGTATATCCATCATGTCTTTGCCATTTTTGTAATATCTACCATAGGTATATCCATCATGTCTTTGCCATACTTGAAATATCTACCATAGGTATATCCATCATGTTTTTGCCATACTTGTAATATCTACCATAGGTATATCCATCATGTTTTTGCCATACTTGTAATATCTACCATAGGTATATCCATCATGTCTTTGCCATACTTGTAATATCTACCATAAGTATATCCATCATGTCTTTGCCATATTTGTAATATCTACCATAGGTATATCCATCATGTCTTTGCCATTTTTGTAATATCTACCATAGGTATATCCATCATGTCTTTGCCATACTTGAAATATCTACCATAGGTATATCCATCATGTTTTTGCCATACTTGTAATATCTACCATAGGTATATCCATCATGTCTTTGCCATACTTGTAATATCTACCATAGGTATATCCATCATGTCTTTGCCATACTTGTAATATCTACCATAGGTATATCCATCATGTCTTTGCCATACTTGTAATATCTACCATAGGTATATCCATCATGTCTTTGCCATACTTGTAATATCTACCATAGGTATATCCATCATGTCTTTGCCATACTTGTAATATCTACCATAAGTATATCCATCATGTCTTTGCCATATTTGTAATATCTACCATAGGTATATCCATTATGTCTTTGCCATTTTTGTAATATCTACCATAGGTATATCCATCATGTCTTTGCCATACTTCAAATATCTACCATAGGTATATCCATCATGTTTTTGCCATACTTGTAATATCTACCATAGGTATATCCATCATGTCTTTGCCATACTTGTAATATCTACCATAGGTATATCCATCATGTCTTTGCCATACTTGTAATATCTACCATAGGTATATCCATCATGTCTTTGCCATACTTGAAATATCTACCATAGGTATATCCATCATGTCTTTGCTATGACTGCAAAATATTAGAAGCATATCCATCACATCTTTGATATAATTGCAATATCCGACAGAGGCATATCTATCATGTTTGCATTAATTGCAGTTTCTGACAGCTAATTCCATCATGTCTGCATTAATTGCAGTTTCTGACATCTATATCCATCATATTTTTGCCATAATTGCAAAATAATTGAGACTTATCCATCATGTTTTTGCAATAATTGCAATATCTGACAGAAGCATATCCATCATATCTTTGCAATAATTGCAAAATAATTGAGGCTTATCCATCATGTCTTTGCAATAATTGCAATATCTGACAGAGGCATATCCATCATATCTTTGCAATAATTGCAAAATAATTGAGGCTTATCCATCATGTCTTTGCAATAATTGCAATATATGACATAGGCATATCCATCATATCTTTGCAATAATTGCAAAATAATTGAGGCTTATCCATCATGTTTTTGCAATAATTGCAATATCTGACAGAGGCATATCCATCATGTCTTTGCAATAATTGCAAAACAATTGAGGCTTATCCATCATGTCTTTGCAATAATTGCAATATCTGACAGAGGCATATCCAACATGTCCTTGCATTAATTGCAAAAAAATACAGAGACATGCCCATCATGTCTTTGCCATGATTGCAAAGTATTACAAAGGCATATCAATCATGTAATTGCCATAACTGCAGTCTCTGACAGAGGCATATCTTTGCCATAACTGCAATATTAGATAGATATATCAATCAGTTTCATTGTTTTTAAAATGAATTCATAGTACTGAAGATAAATGTCTTTGATGGTTGTGGTAACATAATAAATGTAAAGACATCACTTTTACAGCTCCACACGGGTTGAGTTACTGAGGGACATTCTATTTTCCTCAGACACCCTACAATCATCAAGATATAGGAATTTGATCGATTTTTGGGAACAGTGTCAGTTTCAGGTTGGGAAATGTCTTTAGGATTTACTAAAGTACAACACTTTTTGCACAAACCATGGGTTCCGTAGCTGTGAGTTGATGTTGGTTCAGTTTCAAGTTGTCTATTTCATATTGATATGGATGTGGATAGCTGAAACAAAACAAAAAAAATACAGTTTAGTATGAACTATGACTTTATACTGAATTAAAAAAGGCTGTACATAAAACAGACTGTTAACAGAGCTTTAATGAAAATTTTCACTGAGAAGGATAGTTAACTCTGATACATTTATATCTAGTAATCTTGCTTCTTAATAAATACTTTTACTCAATCACTTAAAAGGTACAAAACAATTCACTGGCCATGGGCTGTATGTTGATCCTGACTCTGTGCTTTGCTAAAGTGGTGCTGTAGACATTAAAATGTCTCCAGATACCAAGTGACATAATTATGTGGCCAAGTACAGAAACATTTCAAAATGGACCTTAAAGTAGGAGATGGATTGATGGATGGACATCAAAGTGGTCAATATGTTAAACATCCAACAATCCGACCATGAACACTGTGTATGGACATCAAAGTGATCAACATGTTAAACATCCAACAATCTGACCTTGAACACTGTGTATGGACATCAAAGTGATCAATATGTCAAACATCCAACAATCTGACCATGAACACTGTGTATGGACATCAAAGTGATCAACATTTTAAACATCCAACAATCTGACCATGAACACTGTGTATGGACATCAAAGTGATCAACATGTTAAACATCCAACAATCTGACATTGAACACTGTGTATGGACATCAAAGTGATCAACATGTTAAACAGCCAACAATCTGACATTGAACACTGTGTATGAACATCAAAGTGATCAACATTTTAAAAACATCCAACAATCTGACCTTGAACACTATGTATGGAAATTTTAGTTTTCTTTCACCATATATACAGATTGGCAGTTGCATGTTAATTTCATAACAAATGTTACTTATGTTCATATTTTAGCATTTCTGTCCATTTCTTGCTCCCAATGCATAACAATAATCTCAAAAAAATACATTCAAATATGGCATTTTATCTGTAAAATACATGTCTGATAGAAAATGTACAGTTTACTTATCTGTAAAATTTGTTTTCTGTTATACTGAAAAATCTACCCGAAGAAAGTTGTAGCTGAGTGTTGTTGTTATTGTTATAGGGTTTAATGCCATTTTTCAGCACAAGATAGGCTATACATGGTGGCCAATATTAATGGTGGACGAAGAACCTTGGAAAACTGTGGGAAGAACCACCAACCCACAAGAAGCTACTGGCAGACTTTCTCACTTACCTATACTAGCCGAGTCTGGCCTCGAACTCACGCAGAGGTGAGGTGGCAGTGATCCATAATGGTCAGCGCTTTAGACCACTAGGCCACTCTGGGCCCCCTGTAGCTGACTGTTGTTGGATCTTAAAATGGATTTTCTAAACTCATTTTCTGTGTATGTTTGTAGGGGTGAGGGGTCATTATGTATGCATCAATTTTGCACTTGCTAAAAACCATGAATTTAAATTAAAAATAGGATCCCATTCCAAATTTAAGAATTCAAATACTGACTAAAAGGCCAATTTCATAAAAGCATGAAAATCATCTCTGATGGAAACTAGAATTATTAGCAATGGGTGCAATGCAATACAAAAAAACAAGTTATACAGCGAATTAGAAAGAAGAACTTGAGTTCGAAAAATAAAATGAGAAGAGGGGCATTCAGGAGCTATAACTCCTCTAAATGATGATGTGGAATTCAACTTCTGCAAGGTCTCATTAATACAAGCAACATGCCATGTAAAGGTAAAGATACAAACGGATTGACAAGGACCATAACTCTATCTGAAATTGAGTGAATGAGACAAGTCTATAAAACAATGTTCAAGTCAAACTGCATTAGAATATACTGAATGGTTTTCAATGTACGCTAATTATAAACATCGCATTTGCATTTAGAATGTTAAGAGATAAGGGACATAACTCTGTCCATAAGTATAGACAAGATAGACTTTATATGATGCATTTTATCTCTAAGAGACATAATATGCACTTCTTAGGCTAATAAACAACGTTTTTGCCATATTAATACAGAATATGTGTTTACCATGGAGTTTCTATATCTCATGGCAGGACCAAAATAATTATTTCAAGGTAATTAATAAATGAATAAACATATCAAACATTTTTATAATATGAACATTCCATTTAGGCAGATCACTTCTGCACTATTATGACAGGACAAAATTCACAAAGTGCGTTTTTTTTTTTAATAAGAAAAGAGGAAGAAAAAAAACTTACATAAAGTCAGCCTTACTAATGTCATCTGGGCCCACATTCTCTGGCAATCTCAAGCTCTCTGAAATGACAACAATAAAGAACCCAAATTATCTCATTCTCACAACTACTGGTGAACTGATTAAACCCATTAGCAGCCTTTCAAAGATCTGTTTTTATATAATTAAGCCAAAATATTAATTGAATAATCATATACAAGTTCTACGGTAGCAAATCTTCATGTTTTAAAACCATGGGACATGATATTTTATGAAATTCATTTAATAATTATAATACAATATGCCACTTGCTACAAGAAACTTAAAACCTAACATTCAAGACATTTAATGTTCAAAACTTTATAATATTTGTGCTAAATTCATCAGTATCACCTTTAAAAATCAAAGTACTAAGGATAATGTTCACTTAGAAGGTTTAAGCAATATTATATCAAACAAGATTAAAGGGATGAAAATTACTTGCAAGGTACTCATATTTGTTTTTCTTCGTACGACCAAAAGCAAATTACCAGTATCTCAATAAACACGTGTTAAGAGTCTTATTTATTTTGACTTTATCGTATCCCATTTTTTTTTATCGACATAAATCAATGCTGATATAAGTGTTGGGATGTGGGGAATAAAAAGATCAAATTTCACTTATACAAGGGAGATTCATCAGTCAATTGTGACCTTTTGTTCTCAATGAGTAGGATATGCTTTAAGAAAAGAAACAATAAAAATTTTGATTAAATGAAAACACTAATGTGAAATATACTTGTATACTGACAACATGCATTTATTATCTTTGAGTTATAAGACACATAATGCATTAAGTTCAAGAAAAATCCATGAACTGGAGTATAAGTCACATTTTAAAAAAAAAATTTCATGTATCGGTCAAATTCATGTACTGGTCATATTCTGTTTAAATAAGTGAAAAAAAATGATAGTCCTTGTTTGATCTATAGCACACTATCAACCAAAATATAACTAAACAATTCACAAAAATATTCATTGTTTTTGTCAATAGCATATGGCTGCAAAGTTATTATTTACATGCTAATTAGATTGGATTTTGGTCTGTTTTTATCTGAAATAAGCAATAGACATAGTCACATTACAGAGGTTACCATGGTGTTGATGCTTTTCATATGGAAATTAAAAATATCAACAAGTTTTGAATTCTTTTGAAACAGCAGTAATAACGTTCATGACAGATGATTGCAAAATATCCTATGAAAATATTTTTAAAAAAGACTTAACTAAGCACAAGTACTTGTAAAACATGCAAAAATTCCAGAATATGCAAACATAGTAATTTATATAATTAAGACTTCCTCTGATGAAGGGTGAATTATTTTTGCTGAAGATTGTAGCCAGTTTGCTTTGATGATGGGTGCCAGTCAATAAGGAAGTTGCCAAAAAAGACCAACAAGGCAGTAACATCATATAATTGTATAACAAAGGGTTAACTAGCAGCTTGCCAATGTACAAAATTAGAAAACAAAGGATTTGTTCATGTTGAGACCAAAGGCTTTGGTTGACCTATACATTTCATCTCAATGTTGACATATGCATGACAAATCTGAATGCAACAAAAGACAATAAGAGGTTTGTCAACAGAAGTAATGTTGACACAGGCTGGTAGGATTATAAAATGAATTACAAAATTAAGTCTTTTCTAGTCCTCTTAACTGAAACATGCCAAAAACAAATTTATAAATATTTTCAGCAAGATATTTAATCAATTAACTCTGATGAGCATTTTGTACTGAAATGTTTCTATATTGTTATAAAAAGATACAGGCTATCAAACTACATTTTGATAGGGCAATCTATTCAAGACAAAAACCCCATCTTGACAGGGCCATCTATTCAAGACAAAAACTCCATTTTGACAGGGCCATCTATTCAAGACAAAAACCCCATCTTGACAGGGCCATCTATTCAAGACAAAAACCCCATCTTGATAGGGCCATCTATTCAAGACAAAACCCATCTTTATAGGGCCATAAATTCAATACCAAAACCAAATCTTGATAGGGCCATCTATGCAAGACAAAAACCCCATTTTGACAGGGCCATCTATTCAAGACAAAAACCCCATCTTGACAGGGCCATCTATTCAAGACAAAACCCCCATCTTGATAGGGCCATCTATGCAAGACAAAAAATACATCTTGACAGGGCCATCTATTCAAGACAAAAACCCATCTTGACAGGGCCATCTATTCAAGACAAAAACCCCATCTTGACAGAGCCATCTATGCAAGAAAAAACACCCATCTTGATAGGGCCATCTATTCAAGACAAAAACCCATATTAATAGGGCCATCTTTTCAAGACAACAAAAACCCATCTTGACAGGGCCATCTATTCAAGACAAAAAACCCATATCGACAGGGCCATCTATTCAAGACAAAACCCCCATCTTGATAAGGCCATCTATTCAAGATAAAAAGAACCCCGTCTTGATAGGGCCATCTATGCAAGACAAAAACTCCATCTTGACAGGGCCATCTATTCAAGACAAAATCCCCTTATGACAGGGCCATCTATTCAAGACAAAACCCCCATCTTGATAGGGCCATCTATTCAAGATAAAAAGAACCCCATCTTGAAAGGGCCATCTATGCAAGACAAAAATGCCCATCTTGACAGGGCCATCTATGCAAGACAAAACCCCATCTTCATAGGCCATCTATTCAAGACAAAAACCCATATTGATAGGGCCATCTATTCAAGACAACAAAAACCAATCTTGACATGGCCATCTATTCAAGATAAAACGAACCCCATCTTGACAGGGCCATCTATTCAAGACAAAACCCATCTTGACAAAGCCATTTATTCAAGATAAAAAAAAAACCCATCTTGACAGGGCCATCTATTCTAGACAAAAAAAACATCTTGACAGGGCCATCTATTCAAGATAATAAAACCCCCATCTTAACAGGGCCATCTATTCAAGATAAAAAAAACCATCTTGACAGGGCCATCTATTCAAGATAAAAAACCATCTTGACAGGGCCATCTATTCAAGACAAAAAAAACCATCTTGACAGGGCAATCTATTCAAGATAAAAAGAACCCCATTTTGACAGGGCCATCTATTTAAGACAAAACCCATCTTGATAGTGCCATCTATTTAAGACAAATACCCCATCTTGACAGGGCCATCTATTCAAGACAAAACCCATCTTGACAGGGCCATCTATTTAAGACAAAAACCCATCTTGACAAAGTCATCTATTCAAGACAAAACCCATCTTGTCAGGGCCATCTATTTAAGACAAAAACCCCATCTTGACAGGGCCATCTATTCAAGACAAAACACATTTTGACAGGGCCATCTATTTAAGACAAAAACCCCATCTTGACAGGGCCATCTAAACAAGACAAAAAACCCATATTGACAGGGCCATCTATTCAAGACAAAAACCCCATCTTGATAGGACCATCTATTCAAGACAAAAAAACCCATCTTGACAGGGCCATCTATTCAAGACAAAAACCCATATTGATAGGGCCATCAATTCAAGGCAACAAAAACCCATCTTGACAGGGCCATCTTTTCAAGATGAAATACTGATCTTGACAGGGCCATCTATTCAAGACAAAACCCATCTTGATTGGGCCATCTATTTAAGACAAAAAACTCATCTTGACAGGGTCAACTATTCAAGACAAAACCCATCTTGATAGGGCCATCTATTCAAGACAAAAACTCATCTTGACAAAGTCATCTATTCAAGACAAAAAAACCCATCTTGACAGGGACATCTATTCAAAATAAAAAGAACCCCATCTTGACAGGGCCATCTACAGACCTGTTTACCCATAAATTTTCCTGTCAGTATTTTAAGCAATGCCTGTCAGTATTTTCAGACCGGTCAGTATTTTCAGCACACAAATAGTAGATACTATCAATATACCATAATTATCATTATGTAGTATTACACGACATAATGACTATACAATATTGTGTAAATAATTCCTAGTTTACAAAGACGCTGGTATTCAGTTAATTCTGTGTTTCAAGACACAAATATGCAGAAATTGAACACCACTGACTTAAACATCCTGTTCATATTATAGTGATAAAAACCACAAAAAATACAACATAATCAAATTTATTCTGTTGTTTACCTCCGTTACTTTCTCTAGAAATTCTGTTTTCTCAGCTTCACACATATCCATAACATTTTAATTAAAGCCAATTCTCTATTTTACATGGTTAAGGACGACTTGATATAAAACATTATGACAGACATTGTTACCACCCATCCACTTAGAAAATAATAATTTTATTTAGGTAGGTGAAGGCAATCTTATTTATCTGATAAAATCTAGTATCATCTTTGTCAATATTTTTGCTTCCGTTAACTTGTCAGCTGTACTCAATGACAAACTCATATTTGCGATCAACTCACATAGAATCGCCTCAGCACGTGTTATTTGTTTTTGAAGTATGTTTTGATCACTGACTTCCTTTCCTTTCATCATTGACAAAATGTTTCTATTTCCATTCACTAATGATTTCAATTTTGTATGATTTTCCGATTCCACATGCCGTGAGCAGTCATTCCTTCCACCATGTGCACAGGAAAAGTCTAAGTTGCAAACAGTGCAATGCACAAAATGTTCTCCTTTTGACGATGGTTTAAGGCATAGCCACAGAGTAGAATAAACTGGTAGAAAATGGTGCTTTCTGTGTTAGACTTTCCATTTTCATCATCAGTTTCGTGCTGAAACTTTCTTGTCGGCTGCATTTTCCTTTGTTTAAACAACCGGATGTTGAGAATGTCAAAATAAGTAACGTGGCACAAAATGCGGACGCGGATGCGGACCGAAGAGACAGATACAACAAAACGAAACGGAAAAAAAACGGCTTAAAAAATTCATTTTAAAAAAGTAATAAATAAATGCAACCTCAAATCGTATTTTCAGTTCAATGACCGTATGACCGTACAGATGGGCTTTATTCCGTACAAATACGGTCAAATACGGTTGGGTAAACAGGTCTGCATCTATTTAAGACAAAACCCATATTGATAGGGCCATATATTCAAGACAAAAATTCCATCTTGACAGGTCCATCTATTCAAGACAAAACCCATCTTGATAGGGTCATCTAGTCAAGACAAAAACCCCATCCTGACAGGGCCATCTATTCAAGACAAAACCCATTTTGACAGGGCCATCTATTTAAGACAAAAAAGCAATAAGATTTTCAAGATGACTGTTATGGTGGTAATACTTGATAAAAGAGCAGCACTTTTCATCAATAGCTGACTAGATACCACAAGAAATTTTTATGGGAAAACCACATGACTATCTATTCAGGAGTAACCATAAAAAGTTTTCATAATGGCTGTCATTTTTTACATAATAGATGTCATTTTTGACATAATGGCTGTCATTTTTGACATAATAGATGTCATTTTTTATAATGGCTGTCATTTTTGACATAATAGATGTCATTTTCATTTATAACCAAATCAACACTATAATATGCCTTCTGGTGGAAACACCATGATGCTGTAAATTTCCATTGAGGAGTAGAAATAAGATAGCCATACTGTATGTCATATTGGTACCATTTGCATTTAGTAACAACTAGACAAAACAAAAAGTCTTCCAGTGGAAGCATCTTGTTATTAAGACTTCCCATTCATGAGAAGTAGCAATAAAAGTTTCAAGCTGGCTTAAGTGGCAGCCATATTAGATGCAAGATCAGAACCATTTTAATTTAGAACCAACCAGAAGGCATAAGAAGTATTTACAAAAAAAAAAAAACCAACACAATTTGATATAGACATCTGTTCATGGGGGGTAACATCAGCAAGATGCCTGCACTGATTGTCTGAGCAGACCATTTTCATTTACGATGAACTTGATCCTGGGATGAATATGTGTGTTAAGTTTTATGGCAATCGACCAAGTAGCATAAAAGCAGTAGCAATGACAGACAACAAGCCATTCTATATACTCAGCTGGTCGAAAATGAACAGGAATAATAGAAATGAACATACCTACAAATAAGTAGGTATTCCTTTATACACAACAATATTCTCACCTTGCAAGGGCTGTAATGCATGTGGCTTGCACTTGATAATGGGTACAAATGGTTGGTTACTGTTGTTTACTTTATCTTTGAACTTCAGCTGTGGTCGTTGTGTATACCGGGCTGCCAGAAGACGGTAAGTCCCCTGACTTCCTGGACTCTGAAACACCAGGTTTAATTTACAATTAAATCTTAACATCAAAAATAAATTCACAATAATTCCTCACAACTTAAATTCAGTTATCTTTACAATATTAGTGTTGTCACTGAATGGACATCAAGATGTAAGAAAAAAAAACCAGGCATAAATTTTGTAACTCTTTCAGAGTATAAAATTCATGTTTACTCAAAATCCAGTTTTTAAATATCACAGTTCCATGTAAGCAAAAGCTTCAAAATTTAAAAATAAAATTTTATAAAGCAAAATTGGCATAAATTAAAAATTTCATACAGTATCAAATTTTGTGTTTACATAAAGTTTCTCATTCTTGATGGTTTTATGAATTTCTCTGTCACAGACTAGAGAGTTTTATGAATTTCTCTTTACTGTCTTTACAGTTTAATGAATTTCTCTGTCACACTCTGGACAGTTTTATAAATTGAAAACTATTAACAGGTGTTAACTGAGGAAAGAAAGATATACAAAAATATTTCTGGTATGTTTTAACACATCCATAAATGTGTGTCTCATTATGTACCTGCAAAAACTTTGTATATTAAATAATCGCTGCTTTGTGCACAATAAAACAAGATTCCTTTTGTTTAAAAAGCAGAGACATTCATTTCATGAAGAAAAAAGAACATCACAGTCTGTTAAACTGAATTTGGTCAAATTGTTTTATTAGTGAAATAATGATGCTGTGATTTTAATGCAATAGAGAAACTTCTACTCATCCTTCAGTGTCAATTTATGAATTTTAAGTTCACTACAAACTTTGCAACTCACTCCTCCATAATGATCCATATCTATCAAGCAAAGCATTGAATTAGACAGGTACTCCTTTTGCTTGATTGGCTTCCTATTTTAATAAAATCTGTGAATGACCAGGATAATTTAAAGGTAATTTAATTGTTCCTTACATAATATTTGTACCAGTGTTTGAATGGTCAATTGAAATGAGTTGACCTGACACATAACTGACCACTAGCTCTTACACATGCAGGATTTTCTTGCCTTTTAACTTTTCTTTTATTCCATTTTCTTTATTTGACTTGAATCGAAAGAGTAATTAATGTGATAATACAAAGCAGGTCTGTTTTTAACTAGAGTGTAACAATGCAACAAATACACATGCAAACAATCATCTGTTAATTAGATTCTCAAAAAAACACCTGTGGACCCAGCTGTGATGGCAGGTTAACATTCTTCATGTCTGAATGCAAGAGGGAATAAAGCATTTATGATGATTACATCTAAACCGAATTAAAATATGTCTAAAGCACAAATTTCACTTCATAAAATTATTTCATTGCTATTAATTTTTGAAATTGTTGCTACAGGTATGCATATTTCACAATATCACTAAACAAAATTTTATCAATGAAAAATATTTACAGTGCACTGAGAATTTATTTTATAAAGAAAAGAACGAAATATAGGACTAAATAAGTTGAGAACTCCATGTTGTTACAAACTTCCGAACACTAACCAACAATTTGAAGTATAAATTGAGCAATAGATCAAAGTTTCCTTATTCAATTTGTATCACAATTTTATTCATGTTCAGGGTTTTGGCATATATTTTAAGAAATGTGATCACACCTGAGCCAGCATTATAAGCAGATTCACAAGTAATCCAGACACAAGTTATTAAGGGAGAGCAATGTATGATAGCTATCCCTTTCAAGATTTAGGAACCAATGACTATACACAAATACTTTAATTTTAATTAGAAATTTAACCCTTATTTCCAAATGAACTCAACCTTCCATCAATATGAGAGTTGGGGGTGCAAGGACTTGAAAAGGCCATGCCTAATTTTCCTACTAATACTTCCATCCCTATAGGGAATTGAAACTTGTGGCCATACAAAAGAACTTTAACCAAATTATTAACAATTTTCAAATGAGACTGACAATATCTGGAAGAACAAAGGGAGAGAAAGGGGCATGGAGCATATTGATTATATGGATCATGTATAATAGCAATTCCTTGACTAGCAATTGCTCAGAGTACATGGGTCTTGTGACCAGAAAAAGAAACTTAAGCCAAAGACGAGTACATACCATTATTGCTGCTGTCACAAGGAGCGACTCTAATGCCTCTCTTATGCTAAAGCAGGTAAGATAAAAACCTACTGATATAACTACAAAATAGGGCACTTAAAAGATAAAAAGACTAACAATTAAAAGTCAGTCCTTGTCCATCTTACAGTATGTTACAAAACAGTCACAAAGTTAGAAGTTCCATTCGCTAGGATTTCATTAGCTTCCTGAAATATCACAAACCAGAAATACAATCAACTGCAAAACAATGACACACAAATTGTCATTTAATCCAAGGGAAACAATTTTTTACAATGGCTTATGTAGTACACAATGAGGGTTAATTTTTTTTACTTTCTTTACAATAGCTTATGTAGTACACAATGAGGGTTAATTTTTTTTACTTTCTTTACAATAGCTTATGTAGTACACAATGAGGGTTAATTTTTTTTACTTTCTTTACAATGGCTTATGTAGTACACAATGAGGGTTAATTTTTTTTTACTTTCTTTACAATAGCTTATGTAGTACACAATGAGGGTTAACTTTTTTTTACTTTCTTTACAATGGCTTATGTAGTACAAAATGAGGGTTAATTTTTTTTACTTTCTTTACAATGGCTTATGTAGTACACAATAAGGGTTATTTTTTTTTTACTTTCTTGTTCCAGCTTGCCGTGGCAGATTGTTTTGGTGTCGCTGTGGCAATAACCAAGGGGTTTTCTTTCTTTTTCAAACCAGAAGCCTCATCCAGCCAGTTACCCTGAAAAAACCAGTGCATCAAAATTTGCACATTCTCCCTGGGACAAAAAGTCTACATTCTTCATTATATAGTATCCCATAATAAAGTCCACTTTTGTAAAATCATTGTTTAGGGCTGTTCCATTAAAACAAAAGAGATCCAGGGAAGACACTTTTAATGTGGGGTACTCACCAATAAATGCAATTTGTAATTATCATTTTCATATGATCTTGGCGAAGTCAAAGTATCATGGCATATATATTTTTGTTTTAGAAACTGCTTTCCCTGGGTACCATGTATGTTTAAATGGAACAACCCTTACCGCGAAGTTCAAAAATATCACATTATATCAATATCTATTGTAACACTATGAACTCTGGGAATGATTGAGTTATGACTTTCGGCACGTAATACCATTTTCAGCACATTTATGATCAGCCATTATTACTGGTAGAGGAAAAAAGCCACGGAAGATCTTCTAGTTATAACCACTAACCCAAAGGAAGCTACTGGCAAGCATTCTCAAATACCTTCACTGGTCAAGTCATGACTCAAACTAATGCAGGCAGAGGCGAGATGCCACTGACAAGTAAAGGTGAGTGGATCAAACTGCCACCTGGGGACCCCAGTAGAGATTGGCTGTAAAATGATATGGATAGAACTTCTCTATTTAAATAAATAAAAGAAAGGAAATATTCTCAAACAATTTTAATATTTACAAATACAGTTCCATGAAAAACATGAGAGCCAAGTGGACCTGGCATTGCTCACATGTCTTTTTAACATTTTGGATTTTGAATGAAAATTCAAACACATATCAAAACTTTAGTGAGAAATGGAAAGCTTGGTGCACATAGTTGCTTATCACCTATTAAAGCTGGTGTAACTTATCTTTCTTGGCATATAAAAATGACATCGTTTATGCATTCAGAATTATCCCCTGGAAATCTGAATATCCCATGGTGACAAGGCCCTGATTTATAGTTTAGAAATTGTTCATAAGTGTAAAAAGTACCAGGTATATAAACTTACCTGACATAAGGGAATTAATCTGTGCAATCATAGTGGATTTTTTATCTGTCCATAACCATTCGGCCCCTGCCCATGGAGTCATAACCTGGGAACCAATGATATTCCAAACAAAAGATCTGTGGTGGCTCAATGATCAAAGAACTGGACTCATGACCAGAAAGTTGCAGTTTCAATTCCCACCATCTGATCAACTATTTTTATTCAATAATATG